>QLPG01016834.1:0-23438 GCA_003314385.1 Gomphus sp. MG54 | reverse complement strand
TGCGTCTGGCCGAGAACAACTCATTGAATGGTTCGTGCTTGGTTATTAATGGAGTATTTCAGTCGGTACCGCCGAGTTATCGGGTCCTCGGTACATGTACTTGACACTATCGTAGAAAGCACGACCGAGGCAACGATCTCTGAAGTAGAAGATACCTCGGAGTCAAATAATCTATAAGCAGCCCTTTGACTCCAGCATCAGTTAGGGGCTGCGCTGAACCCAATGATGCACCAATGGAGATGAGACTCAATGCATCCGCTCTTTCCAGTCCAAACTCCTTGACCATCCGTCTCCACCTTGAAACCATGTATATTGACACTCTAATGGACTCAGGATCAACTCACTGCTTCCTGGACTCCAACTATGCTACAAAGCATCAACTCCGAACCTACGACATCACTCCAATTCCACTATGACTCTTTGATGGCTCCTCCAACTCTGTAATTCGAAAAGCCATTGACCTCCGTGTTCATTTCCCAACAGGGAAGCAACACACCATTACGTTCTACATAACTCCATTGGATTCTAGTTGCTTGGCAGTCCTCGGACACAACTGGCTCACCTGCTACAATCCGTCGATTGACTGGGTATTGGGCAGTATATTGTTCGGCTCTCCGATCACAACTAATCTCCAGGTACCATCCGAGCCAGCAGCTACGACTCTGCACTCATCCGAAACTCCGTCCCCTCTGAAACCCCAGCTCGTGGCGCCAAAGGTTGCCTTAGTCAATGCAGAAGCCTTTGGCAGAATATCAAGAATGGAAGGTACACAAACCTTCCAGCTCTTCCTCTCCAACCGCCAAGACTCCGAAGAAGGTCCAATAGACCTGAGCAATGTCCCAACCGAATACCACAAGTTCAAAGATGTTTTCAGCAAAACTCGGGCCAACACCTTAGCCCCTCACCGACCATATGACCTCAAAATCCAACTGGAGGAAGGCACATCACCCCCATTCGGTCTGATCTATTCTCTCTCCAAAAGTGAACTGAAGTCCCTCTGAGAGTTTTTAGATGAGAACATATCCACAGGTTTTATACGACCCTCATGCTCCCCTGGGAGCGCTCCAGTCCTCTTCACCTGAAAGAAAGATGGATCACTCCGCTTATGCGTCAACTTTCATGGACTAAACAAGATAACAAAGAAGGATCACTACCCACTCCCCCGAATCTCTGATCTCCTGGACAGTCCCTGAAAGGCCCGAATATTCACCAAGATAGATCTCCGGCATGCGTACCACCTGGTACGCATCTGAGAAGGTGACAAATGGAAGACCGCCTTCCGCACATGCTATGGATCTTTCGAATGGAGTGTGATGCCCTTTGGACTCACCAACTCCCCAGCCATGTTCCAGTGATTCATGAATGACATCTTCTCTGACCTCCTAGACCTGTCCATACTAGTATACCTGGACAACATCTTGATCTACTCAGACAACCTAGAAGAACATAGGATCCATGTCAACGTCAAAGACATCCTCTGATGCCTCCGAGCGAACCACCTATATGCCCGGGCAGATAAATGCTTCTTCCACCAACACCATGGAGTACCTCGGGTACATCCTCTCTCTGAAGGGCCTGACCATGGCCGATGACAAAGTCAAAGTCATCCAGGAATGGCCCGAACCCTGAAAAATCAAAGACATTCAGTCTTTCCTCGGATTCGCCAACTTCTACCGACACTTCATCTTCAACTACTCCAACATTACAGTGCCATTAACTCATCTGACATGAAAAGATACTCTGTGGAATTTTACTGAGAATTGCAGAACATCCTTCGAGACACTCAAGAAAGCATTCACTATGGGTCCGATCCTACAACAGTGGATCCCCGGATCTCAACTCATTGTCAAGTCAGATGCTTTGGACTATGCCCTCGCAGCAATTCTCTCCACCATATTGCCAGCAGACAACGACATCCACCCAATACCCTTCCACTCCCGAACCTTCACCCCTCCAGAATTAAACTATGATGTACATGACAAAGAACTACTGGCCATCTTCAAAGCATTCAAGACCTGAAGACACTACCTAGAAGGTTCAGCAGATCTGATCAACGTCATCACCAACCACAAGAATCTAGAATATTTTTCAACAACCAAATTACTCACCCGTCGGCAGGTCTGATGGTCCGAATATCTCTCCCAGTTCAACATGGTAATCTGCTTCCGACCTGGCTGCCTCGGTGCTAAGCCTGACGCACTGACTAGACAATGGGATGTCTATCCTAAAGAGGGAGGAAGTGACTATACCAAGATCAATCCGCACAACCTCCAACCAGTCTTTACAACAGAACAACTTGTATCGTCACTCCAAGCCACCTCCCTGTACACTCCGGTAAATGATCATGGACGTAGAACAACTCCATAAAGACATCCAAACCTCACTCCAAGAAGACACCACAGCCTCGTCCTGAATGGACAACCTCATCGATCGATGGACCATCTCCAAGGATGGACTCCTCCTCCTCGATAAAAGAATCTATGTCCCCGATCACGGAAACCTCCAACTCTGAGTCTTACAGGACAAGCACGATCACCTGATCTCTGGACACTTCGGACAGATTCAGACATTAGAACTCATCCGAAGAGACTATGTCTGGCCTGAACTCCGAGATTCCATTAAGTCCTATGTTAAATCTTGCACCACTTGTAAGGTAGAAGACAAACAGTTTCCGCTACATCACATGACCGTGACATTGTCACAGTCACAGCGCAAAAATTTTCATTGTCAAAAAATTTTTCGAAAAAAAATTGTATTCTGCTATAGAAGATGGCAATTTTTTTGAAAAAAATAATTGTGCTACACTATACAATATGAGCCCTGTCCAACTCAGCTAGAATAGTATCTGGCATGTTGCCAGATCCTTGTGCAAAATGGTGGATATGGCACTTGAGTCACATGACCTTAGTGGAATCCATATGTCATCTACCTTATCTGTGGGAATGTCTTTCTATATATGGAATATTGCCTTATATGGGTGCTTATGTCAGTGCAAAAAAACTATTACCAGTGGGAATAAACTTCTATATATGGAATATTTCCTTATATAGGTGATTACATCAGCACAAAAATTTTGTGACCAAAATTTTTTTGACAGTGTCAGACTGCTTAAAAAATGTGATTATGAATTTTGGGAAGATGTTTGAAAGTTTGTCATACTACATTTGCAATAGTGATTTTTTTCAAAAAGTAAAACCAACACTATGTACATATAGTTCTATGCTATTGATCTGTGGTTTTAGAATAAGTTTTTTGTCAATGTTGCCAGATCCTTGTGCAAAATGGTGGATGTCATGCTTGAGTCACGTGATGTAGCAGAAACCGTTTGTCTTCTACCTTATGAGGTCTAAGCCACAGAGACATTGCCCTTACGAGCTGCTCAAGCAATTACTGATCCCTGAACGACCTTGGAACTCCATCTCTATGGACTTCATAGACAAACTGCCTACCTCAGACAACTATGACACTATCCTCATCATCATAGACTACCTAACAAAGCAGTCCCTCTTCATCCCCACCGTCGACACAATCACCACCCCAACCCTTGCCAGACTCTTCATCTTACATGTATTCTCAAAACATGGAGTACCTTCACACATTACCTCGGACTGAGGATCCGAGTTCATCTCCTCGTTCTTCTGATCCCTTGGCAAAGCCTTGAACATGAAGCTTCACTTCATGTCAGGATATCACCCCGAAGGGGATGGACAAACTGAATGCATGAATCAAACCCTCGAACAGTATCTCCGAGTGTATTGCAACTACCAGCAAAACAACTGGTCTGAACTATTACCCATCGCCGAATTCACGTACAACAATGCCCCCAATGCAACGATGGGAATCTCCCCCTTCTATGCCAACAAGGGCTATCATCTGAACATCACTTTCCACCCCGAACGCAACCTTGCTTCCTCTCAGGCACACGACTTCGTAGTTGACTTGGACAACCTGCACCAATAACTCTGAAAGACTATATCCGAAGCTCAGACCTGATACTCGGCCTCCACAGATTGTCAAAGAGCGGTCCCTCCAGACTTCAAAGTTGGAGACAAAGTCTTTGTTAAGTCCAAGAACATCTGAACTACGAGACCTTCTAAAAAGCTAGCAGAGAAGTTTCTAGGCCCCTTCGAAATTATCGCACAAGTAGGAACCGTCTCCTTTACCCTCCGACTCCCCAAGAACATGAGGGCCATTCACCCCATCTTCCATGTCTCTATGTTAGAACCATCAACTCCGAACACCTTCCCGAAATGCATACTCCCACCTCAACCCCCAGTCATCATCAACGGAGAACCCAAAGATGAGATCTCCAAGATCTTTGACTCGAAGATCGATGGAAGAAGAACAAGATGCCCCCTGCAATACTTAGTCAAGTGGTCTGGATACAAACGCACTGCAGATGAAACATCCTGGCTGCCAGCCAACGAGCTTGACAATGCCTCCGAAGTTGTCTCCGACTTCCACTGAGCCTACCCTGACAAACCAGGTCCCTCGGTGATGTCCTAGAGTCCCTCACCTCGGACCGATAGTTCACCTTTCTGACTTAGGCGTTTTCACTCGATTCAAGATCTTCAAAAAAATAAAAAAATAAAAAAATATTTAAAAAAAGACTTCTACTCCACAGACCCAGGCATATCATCCTGGTCTGACCCTTCATCCCTCGGACCCCCTTCATCCTCCTTCTCCTTCTCCTTCTCCTTCCCCTTATCACTTTCCTTCTCCTTCCCCTTACCCTTTGGAGGCCCCTTCCAGTTCTCCCTTGGACAACTCCCCCACCACTCATCCATCTTCTGCGACCAGTTGAACCACCGAGCCTGCTCGAGGATTCGGAGGTCATTTATGTGTACCAGGACCTTGGCAATCCTCCGATTTTCCTCTTGAATGCCCCACACATCCTGCCTCAGCCCCCACAGCTCCTCCACCACCTCCTTCATGTCAACTCTGGAGGTACCTGGACCCCGTGACGACCACTCAATCACCACCTCCACTTTCCTCTTCTTCGACCGAGGACCGCCACCATCTTCCAAAGCACCCCTAACCTTTTTCTCGCCCTTGTCCAACTCCTCGCCATCATCTGGCCTACACTTCACTTTCTGGATACTGCAGATCAGGCATGAAGTGCCCCTCCCGGTACTAGGCCAAATGCAATGGTCTCCCCGGCAGGCACAGTGCTTGCACACCTCCAAGCTCCGACCAACCCCACCTTCAGATGCCTGATACAGGTCTGGGAACATGTTCATTAGCATTCTTCGACTGGACTCAATCGGTCCGAGACCCACCTCAGCACCATCAGCCCTGGCCCTTCTCAACTGCTCATTCTCCACCTGTTTTTGAGCATGAGCCTTTCAGGCTGACTGCTGTTTTTCAAGGATATGGGCATGCTCTTTTTCACACTCGGACAATCCCGAACCCCCCTCTCCCAAGTCTGGGGTCACTCTCCGAGTCGCTCTCCCTGAAGAAATCCCTTCAAGAGGGATGTCCTCAGCTATCATAGATAGCTCCGAAATAGTTTGGGAGCTCCTTTTAGCCCTCCCTTGCGTTCCCCTTTTTGGGACTTTCGACAAAGCCCCTTGAGATTTCTCGGCCTCCTTTCGGACCATTTTATCTTCCTCCTCCTTGGCCCTTGTTTTGGCCACTTCATTAGCCTCCTTGGCCCTTGGTTTGGCCTCTTTGGCTTTCTTTTCAGCCTCCCTCTCGGCCTCTTCAGCCTCCTCCTTGGCCTTGCGCTCAGCCTCCCGCTTAGCCACCTCCTGGGCCTTTTTCTTGGCCTCCTCCTCGGCCTTTCTTTTGGCCTCCTCCTCGGCCTTTCTTTTGGCCACCTCCTCAGCCCTCCGTTGCTCTTTGGCCTCCTCTTTGGCCTTCCTCTTCTTTTCAGCTCGGATTTGATTGAGCATCTCCAAGGCTGCTTGCATCTGCTCTAGCAACACAGCTTCATCGTCAGGAACAGGGGTGTTGGTTGATGACATGGTTGGGCTACTACTATGGAAAAGGGTCCCCCTTTTATACCTTTTTTCAACACCTAATCACATAATCTTCCCACAGTAACTTCCACCATCATTAAGCACCAGGACCTCGAGGCTCGGTCCTAACAGGGGGGCACTGTTATATCCATGATATAACTCCGACATCTCGGACATCTGACATAGGGCACTATGAAAAGACCCTACTCTGAACCAAGTCCGAACCTACATTCCCACCTCCAAGTCTGACCAGCATCGTTAGCCTCGGACCTCGGACATCTTCCTTTTTCATTGAACAATAGTCTTATTGTAACACCAATGTATATTTCTCTTGTACTCCGTTTTCGTTCATCTTATTGTTCTCTTGATCATTCCTAATTAGTTACAATAAGGATCGTATGTATAAATACCTCCAGACTTCTATACTATACCTTAGTTCAAATATCGACTTGTATTCCCACTCACTCTTGAACTCCAAAAACTTATCTTCTCCGAACCTCCGAAATAAAGGACTGACGATCGAGGAGGGTGCAACATTAAAGTTGAAGCCAAGTCCTTATGACTCCGAACACATGACTCGGACCGACTTATGTCAGCTCGGACCTGACGCAAACTCGGATGCTAACAAGCACTCTTCCTGCCTATACCATCAGGGTCCATGATTACTACAGTGTGTAGTGCCCTTGTTGGGGTCTCTCTCTTTTGAACTTTCTGTAGTGGGCTATCTTTTGAAGCAGTCATTGTCTGGGGCTGTTCCTTGTTGGGATTCGGAGCAGAACATGACTTCTGGTGGTTTGGGGGCAGGAGCAAGTGGTTCAGAGGTACTTGAGCATATTTCCACGTATCTGATTCACTTGGATAAGTACCAGGAGGACCTGCACTATTTCTTGGATCTCCTTGCATGGTATGATCATTGTATATCCCATTTGATGACTACCGGGGTTTGCTTGGAGGATGTGAGGTTGATCGGGAACTTCACGGACACATTATTGTCGTTCCTGAAGGAAGATTGGGGGCTTGATACTTCATTTTGGATGATGTGAATTGGTTGCTGGTTTGCTCGGGTAGCAGGTCAGGTGGTTTTGATGGATGATCAGGTTTGGTGGGGGTTGGGAAAGGTTTTTTTTGAACAATTGGGATAGGGGTGCTAATTAGATTGTTTTTTTTTCCTGTATAATTGGTGTCATGAATTCATATAGTTTTGGCAGCATTGGGATGTTAGTTGAAATAAGGATTCCTAAACCAATGGGGTTGTTTTCTGGATGTTCCCCTTTCCTAGAGTAGACGTCCCATTGTTTCTCTAATTCTTGGGATTGTGGTGGTCATGGTGCTTGTGGTGGTCTTGGTCGTGGCATTCATTTTTACTGGATTGTCATTTGGATGGCAGTGGTGTCATCAGGATTTGGGGGATGTCCTGCAATTCAAGTCTTGGTTGAATCAGTTTAATAGTTTAGCTCATATTAACATTTAACAGGAAAGGTTCTAGTCTAAGAGAATCTACACATGATACCATTTGTCTAAGGGATGGTATGGAATTCCACGATGGTCAGGGTTCTTCCTGAGCAGAGTTTTTCAGAGGGTTGGATTGAGCACTGAGTGAAAACTCCTGGCTCCATGATACCAAGAATTAGTTAGGACAAATCTAAACGAGTAGTACTCAATGTCCTGTCGACGGATCATAGTGGGTGAGCATATGGTCCTTGCAACTATAATTCTGATGGAGGTCAGAGGGTCAGAGTCGGAGGGTCAGAGTTCGGAGGGTCAGAGTGTTTCTGCAGAAACAGGTTGAAATCTTTTTGACAATTGGTCATGGGGGGTCACATTCCTGAAAAGGTTGGACACGTGTGTTTTTACTTCCTTTGGCACAGTTGGTGTTCAACATGAACAACTGGTGCCGGAGTCAGGAGTCTAGCTTCCTATTCCTCAGTTTCTGAAGTGTCCGATGTCTCAGACTCTTCTTCAACTTCTTCTGCCATGGAGGCTGCGTGCCCTTTGGTGACTGTGGTGGTAGACCTTGGGCATTCCTTGGCTGAGTGGCCCGATCTGCCACAGAAGAGGCAGATGTTTTGTTTGAAGTGGCATTGCTGTTCTTGCGGTGTAAGTTTTCCATCTTTTCTGATTTTGGATAAAAGATCCATGGTTGTCCTGCTGCCACTAGACAGGGTTGTGGGTTGGCCTGGATTGGCCGTCTTATTGCCTGTGTTAGGGGCCAAATACATGGCCATAGGGGTCCTCCCTCTGTCATAGGGGTGGTCAAAGTTCCAGGTGGAGGGGGGCTCTCTGGCAATTTCCGATCATCGCTCCCAATAGCGGGCATCAATGGATTGGGACAGGAGACAGAGTTGGAGCAGGGAGTGGGGCTTTCCTACTCTGGAGATCTCGTCCTTGATCCTGCCAGGGAGTCTGTTGTAGAACTGGCGATGAAGTGCAGCATCACCCCAGTGGACATGGGTGGCTAGTCAATTGAATTCGACTACATATTTTGTGATGCACTGATTATCATGCATGTGGAGGTTCTCGAGGTCTGCTTTGGCCTCTCCTTCTGGGTTGTGGGGGCCGAAGTTGGTTTTGAGTTCATTCACGAACTCCTCATAGTCATGGAGCCAGTCTGGCTCATCGGGGGCAGAGAGGGCTGGTTCAAACCAGTCCAGGGCAGTACCAGTCAGGTATGACAGTATGTAGGTTACCTTGGTGCTGTTGGTGTCGAAAGCGCAGAGTGGTCACGGAAGTTCAGACTACACTGCATTAAGAAAGCTTGTAGTTTCCTTGAATCGGATCCATCGAAGGTATCTGGATCCCAGACATTGGCAGTATGGGGGGCTGATCTTCTAGGGCTGGCTAAGTTGCTTGCTAGCATAACAAGGGCCTGAGTGAGGTCAGGCACAATGTTGGGTCCTAAGGTAGGGGCCCCTTCTGGGTGTGCAGGAGGCAGCGGTGCTACAGCTGGTGGTGCGACATGGGGTTGGGAAACAGGGGGTGGTGCAGCAAGTGGAGGTACGACAGGTGGTTCAACGAGTGGTGGTACTACAGGCGGTGGTGCCATGGGTGGAGGTGCAAAGGGTGGTGGTCTGTAGGGGGGAGATGCGAATAGGGGTGGTGCTGATGAGGTTGATGGTGCTGCTGAGGATGGTCCTGAACTGGATTGCATCTCTGAGGGTGACAATTGTTGAGTTGCTGGGGGGTGGTTCACGAGGAATGGGTTGGTCAAATTTGGATGTGGGTTTTGATCTGCATCTGAGAATCAGGAGTCGGATGAAGGCTCTGGGGGGTGTGCTGGGGTCTGAGGCATCTGGAAACTTGGTCCAGGAGCAGACATTTCTTGGGGGATGGATGCATGGCAGGCAGACACCTGGGTGATTGTCTGCATGGCTTGTGAACATGTGATAGGTCTCATGCTTTATGATGATCAGGAGTGTGAGTACAAATATACTGTTAAATCCATGTGTCGGTGCTTAGCTAGAGGCTTCCAGAGGGTTCCAAATGATTTCTGAAGGGGGGTTTGTACTCCAGAGGTGGAGGGACTAAGGTTGCAGATTCACAATCAGAATCGGAATGGGGACAGAAGGACAGGATGTGCTGGGGGTCTAGGACTGTTCATGGTATAGGGTGGTACAAGTGGTTCAAGATTGCAGGGACTTGGCTTCAACTCATGTGTTACGCCCTCATTGATTGTCTGTCCCTAATTTCAGAAAGTCAGAAGGTTTACTGGAACTGAATCAGAAACTACGACACAGAATTAACTTGATATTCATACTGGCAAATAGTCTAGTCAACTGGTGACTTATATACATGTATCTAGTCTTGTACTATCTTTTGCTGAGTAAAGACAAAGGGGGGAAGAGAGTACAAGGGGCAATATAGAATAGAAAACAAGGGAGTGAGGTATGTGATGATCCTGCACATCGTTTATCAAAGGAGCAGAACCTTGGCTTTGGAATTTTCAGAGGTTCAGAAATGCAGAACCTCGGATTGATGCATCGGAATTCAGAAAACAGTTATTCAGACTTTGGATGGTCAGACAGGTCCCCAAAATGGTGCAGGTGGTTGTGGGGTTTAATGTGGTTTTATTGGCAGCATGGGCCATAACACACTGGCCAAGTCCTGCAGGCTGGTCATAGTGGCTTGGCTTCAACATACTTGTGCATTGCACCCTACTTTCTGTATGTGCCACCAATTTGGGACAGAGGAGATACTCGAGAGAGTGCTGGGGGTGTTAGCCCAAGTAAAGGAGTCTTTTAATGAACAGGAAGGAGAGCAGGAAGGCATAAACCTAGTTGATACTCAGACTGAGGAACTATGTACATTTATTCACTTTTTATATAGGCTAAGAGGTGGAATGTGGAATAATGGTGGAATAAGATATGGAGAAAAGAATAAGGTGTGGAGACCATGTGAAAGTATTATCCACAGTGATCTAGAATAGAACAATAAGATGTAAATGAGAATAAAACAATGAGCCATGACTGATAATAAATGAGTAGGAGTGTGAGGGAAAATAGAATAATAGAGGGTGGCCAAATATAAAACAATAGGGCCGTAGCTGAATAATAATAAATAGTGAATGTCCTGAGGGAAAACGGGCAAAGGGAAGGATGGGGAATGAGAGAATAATAAAGAATAGGAGGGGTGGGGTAGGAGAAGTGAACCAAATAATGAACCAAATGTACCGAGCTGAGACCAAGTATGAGTAAGGAATGACTTATCACTGGCATGTGGGATTAACAGTAAGGGTCATTTGGTCAGTACTAGGGAATAGCACGGGTTTGGCCAACCCGCACGGGTCACCGGGTCGGGTGCCCTTGGGTGCGGGTGCGGGTCAAGCCCAGAGCACCCGTGACCCGGCCCAACCCGGCGCGTCAACCATGTACGCGTGCATGCGCAGCGCACGCGTACGACACCCAACCGGCCACTCGCTCCAGTCGTACGTGTGCGCGTACGACACGCATGTGCATACGAAACACACGCGCCGCACACGCATACGACACGCACGCGCCGCACGCGCATACGACACGCACGCGCCGCACCGTATGACACGCACGCGCCGACACCAACGAGCCGTACGTGCACGCGTACAACGTGTTCGTGTCGGCGCGTGCGCGTACAGCGCGTTCGCGCGTGCGCATACAACACGTCCATGTCGGCGTGTTCGAGTCGGCGCGTACGCGTACAGCGCGTTCGTGTCGGCTCGTTCATGTCGGCGCGTTCATGTCGGCGCGTCCGTGTACTGCGCGTTCGTGTTGGCGCGTGCGTGTACAGCGCGTTCGTGTTGGCGCGAACGCGATGTACGACACGAATGCGCCGCAGGCGTGCGGGTGCGCCGCGCACCCGACACCCGTCGACCCGTGGGAAAAAACCCATGGGTTGACGGGTTCGGGTTTCCCATGGGTCGGGTGCGGGTCACCCACATTTGACCCGTGGGTGACCCATGCCATTCCCTAGTCAGTACTACCAAGTGAACCTGAGCTTGGCATTGTGGGCACAGGGGATATACCTATTCGGTAATGGAACATCATCAGTTGATGAGGAGCAAAGTTGAGGGTATGTTGCATGGTGATTGAGGTGTTGGGGTATGATTTTATTCCCCTGGATTTGTGTTTTGTTCTTGCACTTTTGTTTTTCTCTTTTGCACTTTTCACTTTTGCATTTGCATTCTCTGGTGCTTAGAATAAGTGCCCATAATGATGCACCTTTGTACACCTTTGGGTCTTGTCTTTAGCATCCATATTGACAAGCCCCAAAGGCCATTGTTGCTGTCTGTGTGTGACAGTTAAGAGTCTCTAGACCTTCCCTGCCAACAGGTTATGGGCCCCAGGTTTTAACCATCCCACACTGCAACAGACACTTGTCCAATCCTCCTACTTTGGGCACACACCTTTCTACAGGTTCCATCCACCTCCTGTCCAATTTTCAGCATTATCCATCAACATCTGACTTGACAACACCCTTATCATGTCTAGGTGTCATTCTGCCCTTGTCTCCTGTCACCCCTCCTGCTTTCATATCACCCTCCTCAACAACACCAACTATTCCCAGTGGAGAGGAGAGATGAGGGCTGTGCTGCAGAGCAAGAGATTGTGGCAGATTGTGATTGGAAGGAGGGTCAGGCCTGTTGATGCTGTCAAGGCAGCCATTTGGGATGAGGATGCATCTATCTCAGCTGGAGACATCTTTTTAGGTGTTCAGCTTGAGCAGAGGGTTCATTTTGAGGGTATTGCTGAGGATCCAGTCAGGATGTGGTCAAAACTCGAGTTGGTATACCTCCAGGAGCCTGTTACCATTGCTCTTGCACCTAATCAGCTTCCTGCTTCATCTATTACTTCTATTACACCCCAAACGAATTTTTGTGCACTCTGCACCTACAAGGGACATTCTCAGGACATCTATCATCATTTTCTATCTGCAAACTCAAATTTTCAGCATCAAAATTGCTCTCAGAAGCAGTCTGCATCATCCAACATCATTTTGCACACTAATACTACCATATCCACTCCATTTTTGACCCCTGATGTTGAATTTGCTGGAAATCCAAGTGCTATATCATTTTCTGCCTTTGCCCTCTCTTCCACACTGCTTCAGCTCAATGCTGAGTTTGATTGGATTGCAGACACCAGTGCTACATCTCATATGACTCCTCATTGACACTGGATATGTAATTTTTGTCCACTTGTCATTCCCATTCAGCTTGCAGACCACAAAGTCATCTATTCTACTGGAGTTGGCACGGTCCAGTTTGCACCAGTGGTGGATGATGTTTGGAAGTGCACTTTAGAGTTTACTCGAGTGCTCCATGTTCCTGCATTTCACAACAATCTCCTCTCTGTCTTATACCTCACTCACCAAAAGCAGCTCACTGTTACCATTGTCCATGATCGTATTACATTCTCTCAGAGTAGAAACCTTCTCTTCACCGCCTCTGTAAGCACTCACAACACTGCTCTCCTTGATGGTTCTACCATTCCTGTGTCTGAGTCTGTGAACTTTTCCAGCACTTGTGTCATGGATCTCTCTCTCTGGCATCATCATCGTCTTGCCCATATGAACCTAGACAGTGTCAAACACCTTGTCAAGGGTGATCTGGTGGACGGTTTGGTGCTCAAGTCACAGGAAAACCCTGATCCTATTTGCGAACTATGTCTTGCTGGCAAACAAAATCAGAATCCCTTTCCTTCTTCATCCACTTGTGCATCTAAGCCACTTGACCTTGTCCACACTGATCTCCATGGACCTCTCCCTGTGCACACCCATTCTGGGTACAGATATTGAGTTCTGTTCATTGATGACAAGACAAGCTTTTGCTCTTTCCACCCTCTCTGCACCAAGGATGAGGTGTTTGTGGAATTTAAGCAGTACAAGGCTTGGGCAGAGACACAGCTTGGTCTGAAGGTCAAGTGCTTGCATGGTGACAAGGGTGGGGAATACATGTCCAAGGAGTTTCAGGCTTTTAAAGATCCACATGGAATTGAACACCAACACACTGTTCATGCCAGTCCACAGCAGAATGGATTTTCAGAACATGCCAATTGTACAGCTGCTGAAGCCATTACCACCATGCTTGCTAAATCTAAACTACCTGTAGCATTCTGGGGAGAAACATTGGCTACCTATGTCCACATCTGGAACTGCAGTCCCACTCATTCTCTTCATGATATCACTCCATTCCAGGCATGGTATGGCAAGAAACTGTCTGTTCAACACCTTTGTGTCTAGGGCTACACTGCCTATGTCCATGTTCAGAAGGACCAGTGCAAGGGACTTGAGTCACACACTCAGAAATGTGTCTTCATTGGTTATCCTCCTGGTGTCAAAGGCTGGAAGTTCTGGAATCCTGACACTTGCAAGGCTCTAATCAGCAATGATGCTGAATTTGATGAGCATGTCTTCCCTTTATCATCCCCTTCACCACATTTGCATCCTCCTCCAACTCCTGCCCATTTTATTGACATCTCAGAAGATATGCCAGAAGTGGTTACAATCCCTGCACCAGACCCATTGCCTCCTCCTACACCTGACCCACTGCCTCTCCCTGCACCGGTCCCTGATCCCCCTCCTTTGTGTCGCAATACTTGTATTTGTCACCCTCCCAGAGCGTTCTGGATGATTGATCATAACAAAATTCATCATAACATCTCTCCTCAGTCCAGTAATGAGGATGAGGATGAGTCTGTTGAAGAGGCAGCTGGTCTCATTTCTGTGTCATGTCATCCAGATAAGTTGCTATCTCCTGCTGCTGCCATGGAGTATGTCTTCAAAGTCAGTGGGATGGAGCCATGAACACTTGCAGAGGCACTGAAGCATCCTGATAGTCAGCTTTACCTTGATGCTGCTATGGAGGAGATTCAGGCATTTGTGACAAATGGGAATTGGGAACTGGTCAAGCTCCCTGCTGGTTGTAAAGCTGTTGGCTCTTGTTGGGTGTTCAAAGTCAAACATTGTCCTGATGGTTCCATTGAGCATTATAAGGCTCATCTTGTAGCCAAGAGCTACAGTCAGCATCCTGGACTTGACTACACAGAGACATTTGCACCCACTGCCAAGTTTGCTGCACTTCGTGCCATTCTGGCCATTGCCGCAATTGATGACCTGGAACTTGAATCCCTTGATATTTCCAGTGCTTTCCGGAATGGTGAAATTGACACAGAGGTCTATCTTCAGCAGCCTGAGGGATTTCACCAGGGTAAACCAGATCATGTTTGGAGACTTCTCAAGGTGCTCTATGGACTCAAACACTCCCCCAGGGTGTGGAACAAGAACCTGGATATGGTCTTACATGAGTTAGGCTTCACTTGCATCAAGTCTGACACCAGCATCTATATCTGGCTCTGGGACAATGTCAAAATCCTAGTCCCTGTGTTTGTTGATGATCTCACCCTTGCTTCCAAATCTCTATCTGCCATCTCACATGTGAAGACTGAACTTGCAAAATGGTTCAAGCTATGTGATCTTGGCACTACTTCCAGCCTACTTGGCATTGAAATCACTCAGGATTGCTCATAATGACGTCTCTGCCTCTCACAGTGTCAGTACATCTCTGACATGCTTGATCCTTACAACCTTGTAGACAGTGCACCTGTCACCACACCTATAGACCCAGGTCTCAAATTGTCATCCTCCATGTCCCCTACAACTTCTGAGGAGATTGCTGAGATGAAGAACATTGCCTATGTATCAGCTGTTGGCTCCATGATGTATTTGTCAGTTGCAACTCGCCCTGACATTGCCTATGCTGTTGGAGTCTTGTGCCAGTTCAATCAGAACCCTGGCATGGCACACTGGAAAGCAGTCAAACACCTCTTTTGATATCTGAAGGGGACAATGGTTTATCAGCTTGTTTATGCACCCTCACCATCAGGTGAACTTTTTGAAAGCTACACTGATGCTGATCATGCTGGGAACCCAGACAATGGCAAGTCTACCAGTGGGTACCTCCTCAAGATGGGCACAGGTGCAATCAGCTGGTCCAGCACACTTCAAACCATAGTAGCCCTTTCCACCACTGAGGCAGAATTTGTTGCTGCTATATCAAACTGTGCGCCTTTTGATTATTTATTTTTCAAACTTTTTTCTGTATTTTTACCCTCAATATTGAGGGAGATATTATATTTTTACTCGTACACTATTTACGGGTGCTTGCATATGCACGACGTGACACGCATGGCTGGCTCCCTGGATAGGGACCGGTAGCCTGGCTCAAACCTTCGATAGGGTCAGGAGCCAGCTCTAGTATATGTGCAGGTGAAACATCACTTGCATATACTTCCCTCCTCAGTGGTTGACTACACTGAGGAGGTGAGTTGTATAGTTGTCAGGATTTAGTAATGCCAAAATATCAGTTCAGTCCTGCAAACTGTTCTGGAGTGGCTAGGCTTCAACGTGCTCATGCGTTGTGCCCTGCTGTTCTGTGCGTGCCACTAATTTGGATAGTGAGAGGAGTCTCGTGAGGGATGCCGAGAGCGTCGGCTTGAGCGAAGGACTTTAGAGATAGGGAATGGACAAAGGGGTGCAAACTGATTTGATATTCTAAGTGAGGAACTATCTACATACATCCCGCTACTTATATAGTTAAGAAGCAAGATGTGGAACAGGGTGGCGTAAGGAATGGAAACAATAAGGTATGAAGAAACCACATGGAGGCATTGTCTACAGTGATTAGAAATAGAATAAGGAATGTAAGCGGGATTAGAATAATAGAGTATGGCTGAGAATAAGATAATGAAGTAGTGAGCGAGAATAGAACAATAGAGGATGGCCTAAGATAAAACAATAGCAGTGGCCAGGACAATGAGTGGCCGTCATGTTGTTTTGGGGAAATGGGTCAAGGAGTGGATAGGGGGTCAAGGAACGATGAAGAGGATAGGACAAGAGGAGTGGTCCATATGATGTACCAGGTGTACCGAGCTGAGGCCACATGCTAGTGCGAGATGATGTGGAAAAGGGCCGGTTGGTCAGTATTCCCGAGTGAGCCGGTACTCGGTGTTGTGGACTTGACAATAGTATATTGATGTAGTATCCAGGCTAATTTTCCCATTCATTTTTGTTCTGTAAGATAAATAAATAGGTATATTTCTTGAATATACATTAGTGGTTGACTACACTGATGAGATAAATAAATAGACTGCCAGAGAAATCTTCAATCCTACTGCATATTTGCTCATAATCTCATCACTTGATTTGCGGTTCTTCTGGCTTCGTGATGAAGTTGCAGGTGGCATGCTCAGTCCTCTCTTCATTCCCACCACCAACATGGCTGCTGATCTACTCACCAAGCCATTGGAGCGAGTTAAAGTGAAAAGGTGTAGGGAACTGATGGGGATTGAAAAGTGTATGTGTGTATTTCAGTGGTAACTCATCAGGAGGGGTGTTGGGGTATGATTTTATTCCCCTGCACTTGTGTTTTGTTCTTGCACTTTTGTGTTTCTCTTTTGTGCTTTTCACTTTTGCATTTGTGTTTCACTTTTGTGCTTTTCACTCTTGCATTTGTGTTTCTCTTTTGTGCTTTTCACTTTTGCATTTGTGTTTCTCTTTTGCGCTTTTCACTTTTGCATTTGCGTTCTCTGGCACTTAAAATAAGCACCCATAATGAAGCACCTTTGCACACCTTTGGGTCTTGTCTTTAGCATCCATATTGACAAGCTCCAAAGGCCATTTTTGCTCTCTGTGTGTGACAGTTAATATTAATTTGAATATACGCTTGGTTGAAGATTCGGTTGATCGAGAAAATGGATGGGGCTCGAAAAGTTATGTACAATGTCGTAGCTACCTAGATTTATATGTAAATGAGTAGTACTATGGCAGAATAAGGCTTCCCTAACGCAGCAATGGCGTTCTTGATCTGAATGCAGGGTCGCTGCCCTGCTTCCTGATTGTTCCTCCACGTCGTCGACCGCGCTCTCAACTAAACTATGCTATACACCTAAATCTTCACCCTTGACATTGAGTACCTTTACCTAGATCCTATTTTGATCGGAAACCCTTCTTATTTCGTCATCCTTCCCTTGAAAGCAGCGTGCATGTGTGGTTATCGTAAGTAACTTCATCGTCTGTCCGTTTTGAATCGCAGTATCGCGTGAATTGTATCGGCTATATGTCTATAACGTCTTACTGATCGCCTGTGTAACTTGGGTTGTGTTCCTTGGCCGTCCTTCCCGTATATGTCCGTTCCTGATCTTTCCTTCTCTCTCTGCTCCTTCCGCCCCTCGTCACAACAGTTAAGAGTCTCTAGACCTTCCCTACCAATACCAAAGGGCACACAGCCTCTGTGATAGAGGAGATTGTAGAAGAGTTCAAAGTCTCAGATACTGCAGAAACCAAGGAATAAGAAGCAAGCCTCCAACTCCGGCACCAGTCGTTTGCATTGAACACCAACAGTGCCCATGGAGTAGAACAAACAATGTGTCCAACCTTCCAGGAATTTTGAGCACCCGTAACCAATCATCGAAGAATTTCAACCTGTTTCCTCAGAAACACCTCCAACCCTCCGAAAATCTGTCAGATTCTAGTTGCCTGGACACTATATGCTCACCCACTATGATCTGTCGATCGACAGGGCATTGAGTACTACTTGTTTAGATCTTCATCCCAACTGATTCTTGGTACCACCGAGCCTGCAGTCTTCACTCAGCACTCAATCTGACCCTCCAAAAACTCAGCTCAGGAGGAACCCTGACCATCGTAGAACCTGTACCATCTCTTAGACAAAATGGTACCATGTGTAGATCCCCTCTTAGACTAGAACCTGTTTGATAACATGATTAATATGTATTGAACCATTAACACAGCTCAAAACCAAGACTTGAAATTGCAGGACACTCTCTGAATCCTGATGATGCTGCCGCCATCCAAACAACAATCTAGTAACCAGCCACTATGGCCACCATGACCACCATGACCACCATGACCACCATGACCACCACAACCCACAACCACTACAACCTATGTCCCCCACAACTACCATGACCCCCACTACAGAAAAACTAGTTAGACAAAAACTCCACCCAACCTCCAAACCTCTGATACAGATGTCATCAATTCCGAAACAAGTATATACAAGCACTATCAGTCATCACCATAAAACAAGGAATGCTCCAGATCAAGATCAGAAGGATCTTGCTAATGGAACAAATCCACACTCTTCCCATTTCCTCCACCGCTCGACTCTGGCACCAGGTCCACCACTTCAGGAACCTGCCCCACCATAGATGTCACACTCCCTGTACCACACACCATATCCACCACTTCAGTGTACCAGCCCACCATAGGTGCCAAACTCCCCACACCACACACCGGATCTACAAGTCCGATAGACCGCCCTGCCTTGGGTGTTGTATCTCCTGTACCACATGCTGGATCTGCCTCCCCAGAAGATCTCTCCCTCTTGGAAGCTGCCTTCTCCATACCATGCACCAGATCCAACCGACCCCCCACTGCCCGACAACTCTGGATAAGACCACCACATCAGTACACCTTTGTTGGATGCTCCTGACCATCCCTCTGATGGTGTTCCATATCTCGGAAGCATCCAATAACCTTCTTACATTAACACTGAGAGCAAGGAGATGAGCATCCATCCCAAGAATCCTATCCCTATTCTCCTCCAAGACAACCACAATTGCTGCAGGCCCAACCTTTGGGAGGGAAGGAACCACCACTTCAACCTTTGTCTTCTTTGAAGAGGGTGCTTCAGGAGCCTCTGTTTCCTCCCATATCCTCTTTCTCGAAGTTGATCCCTTAACAACTGGTACCCTGCCGACCTCACACCTCACCCTGCTACTCCGAGAGGGAATACAAGTTTTAACCACCATGGTCCACTCACAGTGCTTCTCCCATCTAAGACAGAGGTCACAGGGTTCCGACCTCAAAAATGAAGAAATCCCTAGGGTGGCAACCTGATACAAGTCAGGACATTGTTGAATCAGCACCTGATGACTGGACTCAGAGGGCCCAAGACCCACCTTCTTCCCAGTCACTACATCCCAAGCCACCTGATTTTTGTAGGACCTTTGTGCCCCCGAAATCTGGGCATCCTTCTCACAATGGTCACAACGCATCCTCTCTGCATCCCTCGCAGCGGCACTTTCCCCAACCATGGGCACGAAAGGAACATCCTCCCCACCTTCTGGATTTCCACAGTAGGCGATGGGATGGACTCTGAATTTGAGGGAACACCATGATTTGAGAATTCATCAGACTCATTGCTCTCCTTTTGGAAGGCATCCCCATCCTCAGACCCTGGTTTAGCTGTAAAACCCTCTCAGAATGGCATATCTTCTGGGTATTCAACCTCCTGACCAGCCAGGAGAGCAAGCTCCAGAGCCTTAGCATCCCACTCCATGGCTCAATCCTCCTCCTCCTCCTCCTTTGTTCTGCCTCCTTTTTCTTCTCCTCCAACCTCTGGACTTCAGCCTTCCAATATTTCCCAACCTTCTAGGTGGCCTCCAGTTTACTTGCCCCTTCCACCTCTAATAAACGAAGCCTCTCCACATAATCAGCCTTGAAGGTGTGCACCTGCTTTGAGACCTTTGCCTCAATGTCCTGCTCCAATTCAGACATGGGTGAGGGCAGGAAAGAAATCCACAAGGAAGAGAAAAACCCCTTTATATACAATGGATGGGCACTTGGAAGAAATACCCATTAAATCCCAATACGACCCATTACATCCCAATATGCCTAAAAATACTCCCACATCCTTCTCCACTCAATTCACTACAAGAATAAGCTTAGGACCTCAAGGGCTCAGTCCTAGTAGGGGGATACTGTTATGGCCCATGCCCCCAATAAACCCATATTAATCCCCACAACCACCCACACTGTTTCTGGGACCTTCTGACCATTTAAAGCTGGAAACAATTTCTTTCCACAAATCCATTGTATCAACCGAAGCTCCACAATCCCGAAGCTCCGCAGTCCTGAAGCTCCACAATTCTAAGACCTAGGTCCTACTCTTTTGATAAACAATGTGCAGGATCATTGCATACCTCACTCCCTTGTTCTTTGTTCTCTATTAGCCCCTATTACTCTTTTGTCCCCCTTGTCTTTACTCAGCAAAAGTTAGTACAAGCATTAGTTGCATGTATATAAGCCACCAGTTGACTAGACTATTTGCCAGGACAAATATCAACTTAATTCTGTGTCATAGTTTCTGATTCAGTTCCGGTAAACTTTCTGACTTTCCGAAATTAGGGACAGATGACCGAGGAGGGTGCAACACATAAGTAGAAGCCAAGTCCCTGTGACCTCGAACAACTCAAACGACTATTGATACAACCTAATACCGTAAACAGTCCCAAGCCTGTTCTGGAACCATTGATGATTTACCCCGAGAAGCATGACAAAACTTTGATGTGATAAAAGCCTGGTCAAGTTCTCCGACAAGAGAATAGCAAGTGAATGCCAGTCCAGGTTGTTGTCCAAAAAGAATTGTTTAGAGGGGGCCTTGGCAGGTGCCTTGTCAATTATGTGTAGGAATAATAGTTTATGAGCGTAAACTATTAGGTCTACCCTTGCCTAGGATTATTTCCACTTGTTGTTCTGTATAATCTGGGTTTAGTTCTTTTACTATGTTTTTGCATACCTTTTCTGTTATAGCCAAGAACCTTCCACTTCAGTAGAAGGGTGAGCTTCACTCTTCAGAATGAACCTCGGTTTTTCCAATTGGTCTTTGGACCTTTTGATGGAAAGGGTGGCAACTGGTCTTCGGACTAATGTACCTAAGTTGGTCTTTGGACCGACTTGTTATGGCCCATGCCGCCAAACAAACCCTCATTAAACACCACAACCACCCACATTGTTTCCGAGACCTTTCCGACCAACCAAGCCTGGATAACCGATTCCCGGATGTCTGACATACATTCCGAGGATCCGCGATCCTGAACCTCCAAAGACTCCGAAGTCAAGGTTCCATTACCTTGATAACCGATGTGCAGGACCATCCCATACCTCACTCCCTTGTCTTTTCTTTCATATTAACCCCTTGTACTCCCTTTCTCCTTGTTTTATGACCGGCAAAGATAGTATAAAGATAGTCACATGTATATAGTCTCCCAGTCGACTGGACTGTTTGCTAGTACAAATATCGATTTAGTCTCCCACCCAGTTTCTGATTCATTTCCAGAAAACTCCTGTCTCCTTTCCGAGATTAGGGACAGACGATCAAGGAGGGTACAACACATAAGTTGAAGCCAAGTCCCTTCGACCCCGAACACCTTAGTGACCGGATTGAACCATTCCGCAACCAACCCTAAGTTCCCGGTGCTTCCGCTTCCACCTGTAGTCCGTCCGACTTCCGACTTCGGTCCTCGGCCCCATTACGGACCTCCATGCTAACCCGGATAGCCCTTTTGGAAGTAGTAGCTAAGCGTCCGACATGCGGACTTAACAGTATATTCGTACTCACACTCCTGATTGTCATTAAGCATGAGTCCCATCACACATTCACAAGCCATGCAGACAATAACTCAGGCATCTGCCCACCACGCATCTGTCCCCCGAGGACTGCCCATCCCTGGACCAAGTTTCCAGATGCCTCAGACCCCAGCTCACCCCCCGGAGCCTTCCTCCAACTCCAGACTCTCAGATGCAGACCAACACCTGCATTCGAACTTGACCAACCCGTTCCTCATGAACCACCCCCCAGCGATTCAACATTCATCGCCATCGGAGATACGGTCCAGCTCAGGACCATCTACAGCAGTGCTGACAGACTCGTTAGCGCCCCCCTACATACCCCCATCCGCTGCACCACCCCCTGTCGTCCAACCCCATGTCGCACCACCCGCCGCAGCATCGCCACCTCCTGTACAACCGGGAGGGGCCCCCGCCTTAGGACCCAATGTTGTGCCTGAGCTCACTCAGGCCCTCGTCATGCTGGCAAGTAACTTAGCCAGCCCCAGAAGATCAGCTCCCTGCGCCACCAAGGTTCGGGATCCAGATACCTTCGACGGATCCGATTCAAGAAAATTACAAGCCTTCCTAGTGCAATGTAAACTGAACTTCCATGACCACCCTGATGCCTTCAACACCGAGAGTGCCAAGGTAACCTACATACTGTTGTACCTGACCGGTACCACCCTGGACTGGTTCGAACCAGCCCTCTCCGCCCCCGATGAGCCAGACTGGCTCCATGACTATGAGGAGTTTGTGAATGAACTCAAAACCAACTTTGGCCCCCACGACCCAGAAGGAGAAGCCAAAGCAGACCTCGAGACCCTCCGTATGCACAATAATCAGCGCATCACGAAATATGTAGTTGAATTCAATCGACTAGCCACTCACATCCACTGGGGTGATGCCACACTTCGTCGACAGTTCTACAATGGACTCCCCAGCAGAATCAAGGACCAGATCTCTAGAATAGGAAAACCCCATTCCTTGCTTCAACTACATCTCCTGTCCCAATCCATCGATGCCCACTATTGGGAGCGACAATTGGAAATTGCCAGAGAACCCCCCTCTACCCAGAACTTTGACCGCCCCTACGACAGAGGGAGGACCCCTGTGACCATGTATTTGGCCCCTAACACGGGCAATAAGACGGCCAATGTAGGCCAACCCACAACCCCGTCCAGTGGCAGCAGGACTACCATGGATCTTTCGTCCAGATTAGGGAAAGACGGAAAACTTATGCCACAAGAATGGCAATGCCACTTTGAACAAAACCTCTGCCTCTTCTGTGGCAGATCAGGCCGCCCAGCCAAGGAATGCCCAAGATCCACCACCACGGGGCGAGCAGCCTCCGTGATGGAAGAGGTTGAAGAAGAGTCTGAGACGTTGGACACTTCGGAAACCGAGGAATAAGAAGTTAGGCCCCCAACTCCAGCACCAGTTGTTCGTGTTGAACACCAACTATGCCTATGGACGTAAAACAAACAACGCATCAGCCTTTCAGGAATATGACCTCCTGTGACCATCCGTGGATAAGTTTCAACCATGACTGTCAGGAGCCGGATTCTGACGGACTTCGGGACTGCCGAAGGGGTGTTGTCG
>QLPG01016825.1:0-10875 GCA_003314385.1 Gomphus sp. MG54 | reverse complement strand
CTAGCTCTCTTCTGTTATCTACTCTTGACACCACTTGATCTCAGCTCTGATTCTATTTGTACTTCCACAAATTCATCAGCTACACAATCACTGCCTGCGACTGCTCAATAGCGGAGGGTTGCAGCTGATTCTGTAACGTCAAACCCTTTGGCGCCGGGGAAGATCTTGTCTACAGGTTCCATCTGTCAGTCCTCGACCCCGGGCGGAACAAAGACAGGTACCACCGACCGTTATCCAAACTCTCAATAGCAGCAAGCTCGTCAGTATGCTCCTCAATCAACTCCGCCAAGCGAATAAGAAGTTTTCCACGCTCGTAGCCGGGCATATTCAAACCCCATACGGTATCGTAAGCCTTTTGCGCTGCGGCGACTGCAATGTCTACATCCTTGGCGGTCCCTTCTGAGATGGCTGCAAGGAGCTTTCCTGTGGCTGTTTATGAAATGAATGTGAGTCAGGGCAAACATACAGCCCAGATGATTACACCGTACTTGGGTTGATGACGCTGAAGAAGAAGGCCGTTGTCAGTGGGTGGAAAGGTCGGGCAAAGATGGATCAAAACTGACTCGATTGTAGTGTTGTTGGATCCATCTACAAACTCGTTGTTGATGAAGAGGCCTGTCGAAAATGAGGTTTTATCCTTGAAATAATGGTTGTCGAAGGGTGGGTGAAGGTGGTAGGCATACTGTGAGGGTGTGTCTGAAACCTTCAGTCGGCGCCACCTTCACATTCGGAGAGTTGACCTGGCGCTCCACAACATAGGGCTACATGGTATATTGAGCATTTACATTGGATGGCGCCGATCCTGTCTCAGAATGATTAGAGAACACTCGATGAGATGGAGTCGGTTGAAGTTGATCATGCTAGATCTAGTAACCCGCATTGAGGATGCTATGTCACATTTTTTTTAAATACATTGTTATCTATTGAGGCCGTTCTCATGAAAGAACTAAATCACGATTGTGGATTAAACAATCCACACAATAGCCATGGGGTGGGGACTGGTCCCGGACTGGCCGAACGGTTCAGAGAATTGGTGTATTCGAAAATAAGGTATTTTGCAGAAATTCTGTGCGCTCATGATCCAATTGAAATTGAAAAGAGGAGATCCTGAGAAGTCACATGGATGCCACGCCGACCCACATATAATATATTATCGTGCCGATCAGAGGTCCGCCACCGTTGGTGTACGATAACCGGTTGTTGAATCATTCGAGCGGTACTTAAGTGTCATTGTCTACAGGGTCACAATGGTCACACATGCAATATAATTCCCCATCTGTTTTGTTGTTAATCAGCGACACCGGAATTGATTGGTACACGACCGAATACGAGACATGCATGCCACATGTCCATCACATTCATCATCGGAGACCAGGATTGCGCCACCGATCATGCACGATTGCCAAAATCTGACCTGCAGAATTTGATCCATTATGCTTCCCAATACCTGCACCAATGCCAAATACTACATGATTCATGGTCTGTCGTATACTCTCAATCCCAGCTATCCCACCCCGCCTCCAATCAAACTCATGGTCAAGGTGATACGGAGAGCAGATCCAGATGACAAGGTCTGGTCAGGAGTGGGATGGAGTTGTTACTCTGTGGTACGCCAAACGAACGCCAGCTTGTTTGTAAGTTAAACCGGTCTCACACAAGTGCGTATAAAGTTACATCGATCATGCAATGCCATCTAACCAACGAGGTCACGAAGATCAGCTTTAGGTTATCTGATCGAAGGTGTGTAGCCACACACGGAATTTAGAAGGTATCACATTTTTTTCAGTAACTTTCGTCATGGTTAGACTCTTCCTCGCTCTTGGAGCAGATGTTGACCTACAGGGGGGAGAATATGGCGGTGCGCTGCAGGCGGCATCGCCGGAACTTCACGAGAACATTGTTCGCTTGCTGGTCGAGAACGGTGCTGATGTAAACGAACAGGATGATTCTGCGCTATACCAGGCAGCGTCATTAGGGAACGAGGACATAGTTGGACTCCTCCTGGATCTGGGAGAAGATGTCAACATACAAAGAGGAGAATATTGCAGAGCACTGCAGGCGGCATCAACACAACTTTAGGAAAATATCGTTCGTTTGTTAGTCGAGAAAGGTGCCAACATAAACGAACAGGATGGTTCTGCGTTGCACACGGCAGCGTTATTATGGCACGACGGCATAGTTCGAGTCCTCCTCGATTTGGGAGCCGATGTGAACATACAGGGAGGAGGATATGGCGGTGCCCTGCAAACGGCATCGAGAGTACTTCACGAGAACATTGTTCGCTTGCTGGTCAAGGAGGGTGCCGATATAAATGAACAGGATGGGTCTGCGCTGTACTGGGCGGCATCATGGGGGAAAGAGGACATGTTTTGACTCCTCCTTAATTTGGGAACCGATGTCAACATACAGAGAGAAGAAGGCAGTGCGCTGCAGGCGGCATCGACAGAGCTTCATGAGAAAACTGTTCGGATCTTCCCTTGCGCTCCCATATCGAGGAGGAGTCGAACCATGACTTCATCTCCCCATGATGCCGCCACGTACAGGGCAGAATTCTTTCTTCCCTGCATGTTTATATCCGCTCCCTTCTCGACCAGCAGACGGACAATTTTTTCGTGATGGTTTGTAGATGCAACAACCACATGCCATATGCTGCCGTAGTATCCTCCCTCCATGTTGAATTGCGCTCCCAGATCGAGTAGGGGTCGAATCATGTCCTCTTCCCCCCATGATGCAGCCCAAAGCCAGCGCACTGCCATGTATTCCCTGTATGTTGACATCGGCTCCCAGATCGGTGAGTCGAACCATGTACTCGTTCTTCCATGACGCCGCCCAGCACAGCGCAGAACCATCATGTTCGTTTACATCGGCACCCTTCTCGACCAGCATGCAAACAATTTTCTTGTGAAGTTCTCTCAATGCTACCTGCAACGCACTGTGATATTCTCCTCCCTGAAGGTTCACATCCGCTCCGCGGTCTAACAGCAAACGCACAATTTTATTCTGGTCTGCTGCCGATGCCGCCTGCAGCGCAGTGTCGAACAATCCTCCCATGAATGTTTGAATCTGCTCCCCGGTCTAGAAGCAAACGCACAATATTCTCGCGACATGATTCCGATTCCGCCTGCAGCGGACTTCCATATTCTCCTCCCTGAAGCTTCACATCCTCTCCCAGGATGTACAGCAATCGTGAAATATTGTTGTGATGTGCTGATGCCGCCTGCTGGGCAGTGTAAACATCCCTCCCTGAAGATTCACATCTGCTCCCTGGTCTAGCAGCAAACGCACAATATTCTCGCGACATCATTCCGATGCCGCCTGCAACGCACTGCGGTACTTGCCTCGCGCCAAGTTCACATCGGCTCCCTGGTCTAGCAGAAAATGCACGATGTTCTCGTGACCACCGAATGAAGCGGCCTGCAGTGCACTGCCGTAATCTAAGTTCACCTCTGCTCCCCGGTTGATTAATATGCGCACAACACTTTGGTGACCGCTGTGCGATGCCGCGTGTAGCTCACTGCCAAAGGATCCTCCCTGCGAATTCACATTCGCTCCCCGGTCTATCAACAAGCGCGCGACGCTTCGTGACCCCCCAATGATGCACAATGCAACGCACCGTCTTCCTCTCCATCCTGTATGTCCACATGCGCTCCCTTGTCCAGCAACAAGTGCACGATGTTCTCGTGACCACACTTCGACGTCGCCCCTAGCGCACTGCCATACTCTCCTCCTTTGCGTGTTCACTTCCGCCCCCATCTCAATGAACAAACGCACGGTGCCCTCGTGACCCCATTTTGACGCCGCCTGCAGTACATTGCCGTAGAGCCCGCCTTGCATGTTCACTTCCGAAGGAGCTCCGTTCTCTAGGAGCAGGCGAACAAAATTTTTATGACCGCCTTCTACCGCCGCCTGCAGTGCACTGCCATACATTCCTCCCTCAAGGTTCACCTGCGCTCCTCGGTCTACTATCAACAAAGGCACGATGTTTTCGTAACCATTGAGGGACGCTGCCTGCAGCGCAGTGTCAAAATCTCTCCCCCTCCCCGCAGGTCGACATATGCATCATTCTCCAGAAGCAAGCGAACGATCCTCTCATGGCCCGCTTCTGACGCCCCATGGAGTGCACTACCCCAATCGTTTTCATTTCCATTCACGTCTCCTGGATTTTCAAGCAGAAAACGAACGGTGCCCTCATGCCCATATCTCGTGGCCACCTGCAGCTATAGGATCCTCCTGGCAGGTTCACGTCCGCTCAAAACTTTATCACCAACCGGATGATGTCCTCGTCACCATGAAGCGATGCCACATGCAGTCCCCCGCCAAATGTTGAATCGCCTTCAGTTCTATTCACATCCAAACCACCCTCCAAGAGAGTTTCAGTCGCTTTTCTCAATCCAGCCAAGGCCGCATAATACAGAGGAGCGCATCTCACATCTGCTGGGCACCCATCCGGATTGTCAGCAAAGATATTCTCTGACAGAAAAATGAGCGAGTTAAAAGCCGTTGAGTCCGTCTACTTAGTAGCCATGAGTCAAATGGTTCTTGAATTCTGTCTATTCCTCACATGTGTCTTCAAACCCTCCCTCCAGTATTAATTACAATTTTCTCCTGTTGATCCAATCTATCAGCTTAGCTCTTGTCGGCCCCTCATCTCGGATGCAAATAAAATTTTCACCCATACTCTGATTCACTCTCTTTCGGCAGGAAAATTGCTGGCTACTTGAGGAGTTTCGCCTGGTACCTGAAAAAGTAATGTCTGGATGTCCTACCTCCCACATTTTTCATTTGGTATTCTCTACTTATCAATAAAAAATGTAGTGTAACTCGAAGAATGGTTGCATTTTGTTTGTACCACCATGCTTGAAGTACTACAAGATATTGGAATATGGAAACATGTAAAAACTGCACATATGACACAAAACGGCGAGAAATTTGGATTCCCAGTAAAAATTATCCTCTTCATACCTATATACTGACCTAACTGATCAACATTATGGCCCATATTCGATCGCTCCTGTCGTTCGTGTATAGTGCACCATATCTTAATCTCATTTCCGTTGGCACACCTCGTGTCCCAAGACTTCATACAAAACATGCTTTTAACTTATACGTAACTCAAAATATTGCAGATGATTTTACAAACACTGAACCATATAAATCCATTTGCATCTTAGATCGTTTGCGGCTGTTATTGTCTGTTGGGGATTGGGGTCCTGATGCGGCTTCGGGAGGCTGTGCGTCAGCCAGCTCATTAACTCTTAAACACCATCCACTACCTACCACCCACCACAACTCGACTTGGGGACATCGAGACACTCTATTTCAACTCACGCCCCACAGATGCCATCGCCATTGATTAGCACCACTCTGTCCAATGTGAACTTCAGTATGTTTTCTTGTTGCCATTGAACACATAAGAGCTTTACGCCAACTGACGTTCTCTGTTAAAGACACTCACGAAAGAGTGTCTTTTCACTACAATATCAACTCCACCCACACACACCATGGTAGGCGTGGCGATTCGAACCTCGCAATACGCTATTTAATCCTTAACAAACTTTTTACTGACATTTCTTGCAGATGAACGTCGGCAGAAGATATATGATTGGCTGGCAGCTCCTGACCAGCGGTTAAAGCATGCCAGTGCTCGGAAGGAGCGACGAGAAACAACGGGGATGTGGTTTGTGCACGGAGATCACTTCGAGGACTGGAAAATGAAGGACAACTCGTTCCTATGGCTGCATGGAATGCGTGTGTTTCGAAGCGTTTCCCTGAGAAAATTGTTTGCCGCTGACTCACTTGTCCAGCTGGTGCTGGGAAAACAATTCTATGGCGAGTACAGCGCGTTGATAGTGAGTCACGCTAATGCGTCTGGGATTCAGCTCTACGATCATCGAGAGTATTTCCGATTATTGCCAGCAACGACCATTGCTGGCTTATGCTTATATCTATTTCGAGTTCCACTCAAAGGACATAGATACCCGTGTAGTTCTGAGCTCCCTCGTTAAACAGATCTCATTTCAATTAGCCAGCACTCCCGACGCCTTATCGAAATTATTCTCCCAGAACGAAGAGGGGCGCCGGCCCCTCACACCTGCAGAGTTGATTTCCGCCCTAGAATCTATCATCCGCAGCTTCGACCATGTGTTTCTGGTTTTTGATGCGCTCGACGAATGCCACGATCGTCGTGGCCTCCTGACACTTCTGAAAACATTCCACAGCTGGGGGATTAGCACATTACACCTACTAGCAACTAGTCGCCAGGAATATGATATTTCCAGAGGGCTGAAGGATCTAGTCTCACACGAGGTGACAATGGACCCAGGTTCTGTTGACAATGACATTCGGCTGCATGTGTCCAAAACATTGGATCATGATGACGAGTTCCAGGTGTATTCTAAAGAGGACAAGAAATTGGTCGAGACCGTTTTGACCGAGGGTGCGCATGGAATGTAATGCGATGCGCCCACCGATTTGCGATTTTTTACTGACATCACTGAAAGGTTCCGATGGATTAGTTGTCAGTTGGACGTACTTCGAAGGTGCCGTTCTCCAGCCCAACTACAGAAAGCTCTCAAGTCCCTCCCGAAGACCCTGTACGAGACCTATGACCGGATCCTGTTGAATATCGAAGAAGAAGATAGGAGCTCTGCTGTCCGGTTGCTGCAATGGCTTTCTTTTTCCATTGGAGAAATTTCACTGAGAGAGGGGGTCGAAGTGCTCGCCACAGATCCTGACGCGGAAGATGGAGTTCTATTTGACCCGGATAGACGACCGTTTGACCCTCAACAAATTGTAGATATATGCTCCAGTTTGGTGGCTATTACTGAAGAATCGGATGATGAGGAAGATTCTACAATAGACTCTGGAAGGAACCATGACTCGTACTGGACTCGCATCACTGACCGTCCCATACTCAAACTTGCTCATTTTTCTGTCCGAGAATACCTGATTTCAGACTACCTCCGTCAACAAAACGCCAAACTGTCATTCTATTCTTTCAACGAGAAAATGGCCGACACGACGATTGCTAAGACCTGTCTCGCCTACCTGCTACAATTCACGCAGCTTGGAACTGGATTCACCTTTACATCACATCCACTCTGTTGGTATGCAGCGCGGCACTGGATGAGCCATGTTTGGGGAGATGATAGCGACTCAGATGATCTGCGTCGCCTAATAATGGTGCTTTTGCAATCCCAAGATGCCGTATATGCGAACTGGCTGCTATTTTACAATCCGGATGAACGAGGCGATGGGTTGGAACATCTCGGTGTGACATGCGCTCCTCTTTACTACACATCCTTGGCTGGATTGAGAAAAACAACTGAAACTCTCTTGGAGGGTGGTTCGGATGTGAATAGTTGTGAAGCTGATTCAACATTTGGCGGGGCACTGCATGCGGCATCGTTTCATGGTCACGAGGACATCATCCGGCTGTTGATAAAGTTTGGAGCGGACGTGAACCTTCCAGGAGGATTCTATGGCAGAGCACTGCAGGTGGCGTCGGCAAATGGGCATGAGAGCATCGTTCGCTTGCTGCTCGAAAACTCCGCAGACGTGAATGCAAACGAAGAGCTTTGGGGAACTGCACTTCAACAGGCTTCAGAACATGGCCATGAAAGGATTGCTTGCTTGCTTCTGGAGCATGGTGCATGTGTGGACACGCAGGGGGGAATTTATGACACTGCACTGCAGGCGGCGTCCTACGGCGGTCACGAAAGCATCGTGCGCTTGTTGATAGACCGAGGAGCGCAGGTGACACTTCAGGGAGGAGAGTACAGCAGTGCATTGCAGGCGGCGTTAGCGCGTGGTCGTGAAAATATTGTTCGCCTGCTCCTAGACAAAGGAGCTCTATTGGATGTGAACATACAAGGTGGGCTTTACGGTAATGTGCTCCAGGCGGCGTCGTATTGGGGTCACGAGGACACCATTATTTTGTTTATTGAGATGGGGGCGGAAGTAAACAAGCAAGGAGGATGGTACGGCAGTGCGCTAGGAGCGGCATCGTACTGTGGTGACGGAAGCGTCATGGCCCTGTTGCTAGACAACGGAGCGGAATTGTGGACATACCGGATGGAGAGGAACGCAGTGCGTTGCAATGTGCGTCATTGGGGGGTCACGAGAGCCTCGCAGACTGGTTGATAAGCCTGGGAGCGAATGCGAATGCCCAGGGAGGATCCCATGGCTCTGCGCTACACGAGGCAGCGCACAGCGGTCACGAAAGTGTTGTCCGCTTGTTAATCGACCGGGGAGCAGAGGTGAACCTGCTTGGCGGAGATTACGGCAGTGCGCTGCAAGCCGCGTCACACAAAGGTCACGAGAGGATTGTGCGTCTGCTGCTAGACCAGGGAGCAGATGTGAACTTGGCGGGAGGGAGGTATGGCAGTGCGCTTCAGGCGGCATCGGCAACACCTCATCCGAACATCGTGCGCTTGTTGATCGACCGGGGAGCAGATGTGAACCTCCAGGGAGGAATGTTTAACACTGCGCTGCAGGCGGTATCGGCAACAGGTCATAAGAGCATCGTGCGCTTGTTGATCGACCGGGGTGCGGATGTGAACCTTCAGGGAGGAGAATATGGCAGTGCGCTGCAGGCGGCAGCGAAAAACTTCCATGAGAACATTGTTCGCTTGCTGGTCGAGAAGGGCGCCAATATGAACGAACAGGAAGGATCTGTGCTGTACTGGGCGTCATCATCGGGGGACGAGGACATGGTTCGACTCCTCCTCGATCTAGGAGCAGATGTCAACCTACAGGGAGGAGAATATGGCAGTGCGCTGCACGCGGCATCGATAAGCATCCACAAAAACATTGTTCGCTTGCTGGTCGAGAAGGGCGCCGATGTTAATGAACATGAAGGTTCTGCACTGTACTGGGCGGCATCATCGGGGGACGAGAACATGGTTCGACTCCTCCTCGATCTGGGGGCAGATGTCAATTTACAGGGAGGAGAATATGGCAGTGCGCTGCAGGTGGCATCGACAGAACTTCACGAGAACATTGTTCGCGTGCTGGTTAGGAAAGGGGCCGATATAAATGAACAGAATGGTTCTGCGCTTTACTGGGCCGCATTATTAGGGCACGAGGACATGGTTCGACTCCTCCTCGATTTGGGAGCCGATGTCAACATACAGGGAAAAGATGGCAGTGTGCTGCAGGTGGCATTGACAAAATTCCACAAGAACATTGTTCGCTTGCTGGTCGAAAAAGGTGCCGACATAAACGAACAGAATGGTTCTGCGTTGTATACGGCAGCGTTACTAGGGAACAAGGATATGGTTCGACTCCTCCTCGATCTGGGAGCGCTGGTGAATATCGTCGGAGGGTGTTACGGCAGCGCGTTGCAGGTGGCATCTAGAAAACGTCACGAAGACATTGTTCGCTTACTAGTCGAAAAGGGTGCCGACCTAAACATGCAGGTAGGACACGATGGCTCTGCACTATACTGGGCATCGTCAACAGGCGACGAAGCTATGGTTCGACTACTCCTCGATCTGGGAGCGGATGTGAACAAACAAGGAGGACAGTTCGGTAGCGCACTTCAGGCAGCATCGGCAGCAGCTCATGAGAACATTGTTCGCTTGCTGCTAGACACGAAGGCGGACGTCAATATGCTGGGGGGATACTACGGTAGCGCACTACAAGTAGCGTCATTCAGGGGCCACCCAATCATCGTGTCCTTGCTGGTAGAACGGGGAGCGCAGGTGAACTTGCAGGGAGGGAGACGCGGGACTCCATTGCAGATGGCTTTGATGATGCGTCACTCTAATATCGCTCACTTTCTGGTCGAGAAAGGAGCGGACATAAACATGCAGCAAGGACAGGTTGGCCCTCCACTTTATTTGGCATCATCAACAGGGGACGAGGACATGGTTCGGTTCCTTTTGAATCTAGGAGCTGATGTCAACATCCAGGGAGGATACTATGACAGTGCACTGCAGGCGGCATTGGCATCAGGTCATAAGAATATTGTTCGCTTGCTGCTGGACAAGGGAGCAGATCCATTTATGCAAGGCGGATACTATGGGAGTGCACTGCAAGCCGCACTACTTATGGGTGATGGAAATATTATCTCCCTGCTCCTAGCAGCCTCCTCATTTAATTCTCAGTACCTCTTTATGTAAACGTAATCAATATTGCTAACTCTTTCTCTGAAATCTCATTATCGGTGGGTTACAAATACAGTTAACATTAGGTCACTGATGTGCCACATAGGCCAATAAGGATATACTAGTCCATCAAACTGGCATCATACATAGAAAGCAACATGAAAGTTACTGAACATAATGTGATCTCTTCTCACTACCATGTGCGGGTATACACCTTCGAGATCGATCAAGTAATCTAATACTGATCTTCGTGGTGATCATCTGGCGTAAGTAGTAATCCCTCCATCCCACTCCTGACCAGATCTGGTCATCTTGGTCTGCTCTTCATGATCATACCCGAGCAGTCCATACAGAACCCGGACTAGCGTGAAGAGGATAAACGACAAATAGAAATCACTTATGTGGTGTACCAGGACCACTCCGAAATGGTTCAGGTTTGATATAATCTAAGCTCTGTAAAATCCTGGGCAACCTCATCAAAGATAAACGATTTAAACAATCAAGAATGTGGCAGCTGTGCAGTGTTGTCTGTTGGGACGTACTTATTCAACTCTCTCCGACTGTGTGAACACCGGATCACCCTGACCCCTGGATTTGATCGGAAGCGGGACGAGACCTAGGGGTATACGAGACAATGAATTATATAGTATTTGTCGTTGGTGGGAGAGTTTGGTGGGGCAATGGACCAATTATGCCGGTCTGATGTTGGCGATCATGCAGGATCGGTGGGGACAATTGATACACGTGGTGGCCATGTGGCGTGAGT
>QLPG01016793.1:0-13884 GCA_003314385.1 Gomphus sp. MG54 | reverse complement strand
TCGGTATACCACAGTCTTTTTCAGTCTTTTTTTCCTTACATATTATTCAAGTACAACAGTCAAAAACACCCTTTTTATTACTTGACTACTTAATCTATCATATCATGGAATTGAGTTCCAAAGACAGGGGTCTAGATGTATTCTTGGTAGAATGTGTTTTAGTGAAAATTACTTTGGTATTTATTACAATATAAGCTCAGTAAGTAGACTAAGGCTGTTGGGGATCAGAGAATTCTCCCTTAGATTTCTAGATGTCTTCTGAACCAGATCAGTATGCAAGTTTCAGGGGACAACCTGCTTTCTATAATGAACTGAGGCTGAAAGGTAAAGAGTGAAGAGGCATGGACCAAGGAGATTGATAGGCCAAGGAAGGAATGGGAATGGGTGTGAGATGCACTCTCCTTAAATCAGACAGACCAACCATGGTCCTGTACAATGCTGAACTAAGATATGGCCAATGTGGGCCGATTACCAGGAGTTTGGGTTTTGCGTACCTTAGGGCCCGATTGGGGGGTAAGGTATGTTGAAGAAGCAAGGAATGGGCAAAGGGTATATAGAGTATAGACTCACTGACAAGGGACCTTAAGATTTCCTCTTAGGATTTCTCTCTTGTCAGCTCTGTATAATGACTGTAAGGGCAACCCTCTTGCAGCCTCTCGGAGGTGTCTCAGAGGCGAGCTAAGCAGGGGGAATCCAAAGTTTTAATTATAACTACTATCTAAATACATGTGGGCCCTCACCTAAGCAGGGGAAATCCAAAGAGGAAAGTCTAAGGATCCTACCACTGGTGAACCCCTTTTATACCCTTTATGTAAGTGGTCTGTGCACTAGCTTACAAATCAATACATCGGAGTTTTTAAAGCCAACATGTCTTAAGATCATTCCTGTTTCTGCTCGGTGGACTTTCGGATTTGGGTGTCTCAGCCTCGAAGTTGGCCAGAGTTTGAAATAGGACTCTGGACCTGCATCAGGCCTCGGAGTTGGTCAGAGTTTGAAGTAGGACTTCAGACTCGGAAGCGATTTGGAAAGGGTCATCCCCTGACAATGACCCATAGTGTTATGGCCCATGCCACCAATAAACCCACATTAATCTCCACAACCACCTGCACCATTTCTGGGACCTTTCTGACTGTTCAAAGCCTGAACAATTGCTTTTTGCAAATTCTGTTGTACCAACCCAAAGTTCCACAATCCCAAACCTCCAGGATTCCGAGACCAAGGTTCCGCTCTTTTGATAAATGATGTGCAGGATTATCACATACCTCACTCCCTTGTTCTTCATTCTGCATTAGCCCCTTGTACTCTCTCCTCCCCTTGTCTTTACTTGGCAAAGTTAGTACAAGGACTAGATACATGTATATAAGACACCAGTCGACTGTGTTGAAACCAAATGGTCATCCCTCGTACCTCCTACCATCCTGCCTCACTTGCCCTCAGTCAGCATCTCCAACCCCGACCCTCACGTGCCGCAACATGCATGTATCGGATTCATGGTGTATATATACGCACACGCGTACATCCCCACTCGCGTCTATTCCAAACGCATCACAGGTGACACGCGTCACTGATGATGCGATGCACGCGCCTTTGAGTAGGGCCGTGCATAGAGAGATCCACTATATAACAAACATGTATTTATTACCAAAATTTAATCACAAATTTCCACTTTTCCTCCCCATATCTGTCCTATATTTAGAATCAATAATTTATAGTCAACTTTAACCAAGAGACTGGACTATTCGCCAGTACGAATATTGACTTAATTCTGCATTGTAGTTTCCAATTCAGCTCCGGTAAACTTTCTAACTTTCCAAAATTAGAGACAGACAATCAAGGAGGGTGGAACACATAAGTTGAAGCCAAGTCCCTGCAACCTCGACCACTGGAATGACTAGTTGAACTACCCAATACCGTGAACAGTCCCAAGCCTCCAGTACTTCCCATCTTTCCGTCCTTTTCTGTTTCCATCTGTGAACCTGCAACCTGTCAGGAACCGTACACCGGCAAGCCAACTATTCAATTCAGCCCACTCAGCCCAACTCCACTCTCGCTCGCTATTCAACATTACGCCCTTAGCCCATGGACTATATGCACCTCGTGTATCCATCTTGGCGTTACATGCTCCTGTCAAATCACTCCACTCATTTATGTCACATTCCACATGCTCGCTTTTCCATTCCGTTCTCATTTACGTTTAATATCTTTCATTTCATTTTCATCTGTTTGCAATTCCGTTCACTCCTTTATATCCAATCTTCTATTACGTCCTTAGGGTAACTTCGTTGGGAATCTGAGTGACATGTCACTCAACAATGTCACAGAGGAGATCATTATTTGGATTTAGTATTTCTGTTTCTCACTTTTCACGTTCCTTGGCTTTCTCATTCTATTATAGGAATCTATTCGACTCCTAATAGATTAGAAAGTAGTATAAAAGGCCTTGTACTATTAGTTCAGTCTTCAGTCAGAAAATCAATCTTGATTTTGACTAAGTTCCTCTGTTCACTTCCATCTCTCTTCGCTTTTACAAAATTTGGGGACATGTGATCCAAGTGGGCGCAACGCAAGAACGTTGAAGCCAACCCCAATCCAAACCTCGCCAATTGCTTCGCCATTGGGGGATTTAATAATATACGATTAGGTCTTTATCATCATCATAACAGTATTTTCTGACTACCACACTTGATCGCACTTTATCTTCGCATATCACGACCATCATGAACACCCGCTCTACTACTCGCAATTTACCTTTCATCATAGAAGTCCCAAGTCAGTTGCAGGAGATTTCCTCACTTTGACGGCTTTCAGAACAACCTTCAATTCGCAAAGCTAGGCTGTCAGGGGTGAACACTCTTCCTGACCTCGAGGACGATAATGACAAAAACCCAATCAACAACAATGATGATGACGAACCAGATCCAAACCCTATCCAAGTGCAAAATCCGAACCCTGTCCAAGTTGCTCAAGTTGCAAATCTGAACCCCACTCATGTTTCTAATCCTAATGCAACCCTTAATTCCTCAACTCTTAATTCCTCATCCAGTTCGGACAAAATCGTCAAAGCTCTCGTTGATCGACTAGCGCAATAACCTGCTAGATCCTCTACAAGCCCTGGCCACCATGCCAAGGTTCGGGAGCCCGAGGTCTATGACGGGACAGATCAAGCTAAGCTGTGGACATTCTTTTTACAATGCGCGCTGAACTTTAGAGACTGTCCTTCTGCATTCTTGACGGATGCATCAAAGGTCCAATACACCATCTCATACCTCACTGGCCCCACACTCCAATACTTTGAACCTGCAATTCTTGGCGAGATCCAGCCTGAGCCTAGTTGGCTTAAGGTCTGGGGGGACTTTCGTCAAGAGCTGGAGACCAACTTCAGCCCTTTCAACAGCACTGTGCAAGCAGAAATTGAGCTCGGCAAGATAGTTATGAAGGACAACCATCATGCGGCACGATACTTCATCGACTTCGCCAGAGCCTCCACTTGTACCCAGTGGAACGATGCCGCCCTCGCACATGTGGCGTACAAGGGGTTGGCCAGACATATCAAGGACAGCCTCCTTAACTTCCCTCGTTTCAAAACTCTCGCTGAACTCAGACAATATTCACTCGAGATCGACAGCAGATACTGGGAACACAAGGAGTTCGACAACTTCGGAAATCCTTCAAAGCCGAACGGGTCCTCGTCCAAATCCAAGAACAACAACAACAACAACAACAACCATCAGTCTTCTTCCAACTCCAACAACTCGAACAACAAGAAGAGTAAGAAGGGGGGGAAGAAGAACGGCAATGATAAGTCTTCCAACAATAACAACAACGCTAACAACATTGTGTCCAAGCTCAGAAAAGACAGGAAGCTATTGCCTGAAGAACCCCAAAGGCGAATCAACTCGGGACTCTGTCTCTTGTGTGCTTCAAAAGGTCACATGGTCAAGGACTGCCCGAAATCCAATTCCCAATCCTCATCGACCTCTTCTTCTAACAACAACAAATCCAACAACTCCAACAATAAGCAAGCAACGAAAGCATGCGTGACCAAAGCAAGCACATCTGACACCAATGCCAAAGACAACACGGTGATGGAGTCAAAAAAATGAGGTGCAACCTCGGAAACGCACGAGCTGAGGATTGTGTTAGCCTCTCTCACGTGCTGTTCTTGAACACTCTTTCTTCTAATTCTGCTATTTCTCGCGTATCTTCCACTTCTGAAACTTCAAAAACTTCACTTATACTTAATTTGTCTTGTTCTCTTATTTCCGAACTTCCTCTTGTTACTCTCTTAGATTGTGGTTCTTCAGACTGCTTTATTGAATCACGAATTGTGCAGAAATATTCTTTGCCTACTAATTCAGTTCCTGCTATTCCGTTGAAACTATTCGACAGTTCTACTAACTCTGTCATTACTCAGACTACGACAATTCCGATCCGATTTCCAACCGGCAAACTTCATAACGTCACTTTCTACGTGACAACATTGGACGGCAGTTGCTCTGCAGTACTTGGCTTCAACTGGCTCACCCGCTACAATCCATTGATTGACTGGGTATTGGGCAGTATAACCTTCAAGTCTTCAAAACCGACCACCGTTCCAACACCTCAGGCCTCAACCGCTGGTTCACAGTCCAGCACCCTGCTTCCTAGCAATCCATCGCCATCTCCAAAGTTGGAGGCTCCACAGATAGCCCTAGTTAATGCAGAAGTGTTTGTTCGTGCCTGCAAACTAGAAGGTTCGCAGGCCTTCCAACTCAACCTCGCAGATCTTGACAAATACACTCGAGGCTCCACTACGGTTGACTCTTCAGACAACCTGGATAGCATTAAATAGCATGTTCCAGAATTCTATCATGACTTCGCTGATGTCTTTAGTAAACAGCGCGGGAATTCTTTAGCTCCCCATAGACCCTACGATCTCAAGATCAACCTTGAGGATGGCACTTTTCCCCCTCTTGGTCCCATTTATTCCCTCTCAGTATCCGAACTCCAATCACTACGAGACTTCATCAATGAACACCTCAACATGGGTTTCATTCGACCCTCAGGATCGTCACATGGTGCACCAGTACTATTCGTATGCAAAAAGGATGGCTCCCTGTGGCTCTGTGTAGACTTTCACGGTCTAAACAGAATCATGAAGAAGGACCGTTATCCACTTCCCCTTATTTCTGACCTGTTAGATGCCCCGAAGAAAGCTCGTATATACACTAAAATCGACCTCAGACACGCCTATCACCTCATTCGAATTGCAGAAGGGGACGAATGGAAGACAGCCTTTAGGACACGTTATGGATCCTTTGAGTGGCTTGTCATGCCTTTCGGACTTTCTAATGCCCCTGCTGCATTTCAGTGCTTCATGAACGACATTTTTGGTGACCTTCTAGACAACTGCACCATAGTCTATTTGGACGACATCCTCATCTATTCCAATGATGAATCCTCGCATATTAAACACATTCGCGAAGTTCTACAATGATTACGCAAACACAACTTGTACACTCAAGAAGACAAATGTTCTTTCCACCAAACATCCATCGAATACCTCAGATATGTCCTATCACCAGAAGGTCTGACGATGGCAGAAGACAAAGTCAAATACATCACACAATGGCCCAAGCCGCGTAAAGTCAAAGATGTCCAATCATTCCTCGGATTTGCAAACTTCTATCGGAGATTCATTTTCAACTATTTCTCTATTACGACTCCTCTTACTCGACTCACTCACAAAGGTCTGGCTTGGAACTGGAGTGAGGAGTGTAGAGATGCATTTAATAAGCTGAAACTGGCATTCACATCTGGCCCCATTTTAACTCATTTGCCCTTGATTGTGGAGACAGATGCATCAGATTATGCTTTAGCAGCTATACTCTCCCAACACTCCCCAGACAGCGAGCTTCATCCTGTTGCATTTCATTCCCGAACTTTCACCTCCCCAGAATTCAATTACAACGTTCACGACAAAGAACTGCTCGCGATTTTCAAAGCTTTTCAAAAGTGGCGTCATTACTTAGAAGGTTCCGGAGACCCTGTCAATGTCATCACCAATCATAAGAACTTGGGGTACTTTTGTACGACCAAGGTGTTGACTAGATGTCAAGCTAGGTGGTCAGAATACCTCTCTCAGTTTAATCTTGTCATCCGCTTCAGACCAGGTCGTTTGGGCACTAAGCCTGATTCGCTCACAAGACGGTGGGACATCTACCTTAAGGAGGGGATGAGCGACTAGGCCACCATTAATCCCCAGAACCTTCGACCCATCTTCTCTCAACATCAGTTGACCACGTCCCTTCGAGCCACGAGCCTCGTCGAACCAGTACTGAGGGCTTCGACTCTTATGGACATCAAGTGTATCCTGAACGACATCAGACATCATCTTCCCTCTGACTCCTTAGCCCAGAAACACCTCGCGAATAACGACGACCCGAAGTGGCAGACTAATTCCAACGGTCTGTTACTATTCGACGATCGAATCTACGTTCCCAAGGCCCAAGACTTACGCTTATGCATGTTACAACATAAGCATGATCACATTCTTTCTGGACACTTTGGAATTAACAAAACCATAGACCTCGTCAGATGCGACTACAATTGGCCTGGCATGCACTCATTCTTTAAAGACTACTGCAAGTCCTGCACAACGTGTATGCACAATAAATCACAATGCCACAAGCCATATGGATTACTCAAACAGCTTCCAGTACCAGACAAACCCTGGAACTCGATATCTATGGACTTCATTGAGCAGCTCCCCGCATCCTCGGGATTCACGGCCATCCTAGTCATAGTTGACCACTTCACCAAACAGTCTATCTTCATTCCTACTTCCATTACCATCACTTCCTCTCAGCTTGCAGAACTCTTCGTACTTCACATATTCTCCAAACATGGCATTCCTTCTCACGTCACTTCTGATAGAGGCTCGGAATTCGTGTCCCACTTCTGGCATTCTCTCGGGAAGGCCCTTGACATGAAGTTGCACTTCACCTCAGGCTATCACCCAGAAGGCGATGGCCAGACCAAGCGTACTAATCAGACATTAGAACAGTACCTCTGCATCTATTGCGACTATCAACAAGACAACTGGGCCCTGCTATTACCCCTTGCAGAGTTCGCCTATAACAACGCTCCCAGTGCCACTACTGGAATCTAGCCTTTCTTTGCCAACAAAGGCTATCATCCCAATCTCACCATTCATCCTGAACGCGACCTCGCTTCATCACGAGTGCAAGACTTCATAGTCGACCTGGACGAGTTGCATCAGCAACTTCGAACCAATATCCTCAATGCTCAACAAGTGTACCAATCCTCAGCTGATGCGAAAAGACTTCCATCTCCAGACTTCGCCATTGGCAGCCTCACATTTGTCAAAGCCCAAGTTTCTCAGGACTACTCGTCCTGTGAAAAAGCTAGCTGAGAAGTTTTTGGGTCCATTTGAAATCATTGCAGGTCCTGGTACTCACTCTGTTGCTCTGAAACTCCCAGGCTACATGAACGCAGTACATCCCATATTCCACGTTTCAATGCTTGAGCCAGCCACTCCTAATCTCATTCCTAATCACATTCAACCTCTTCTGCCCCCAGTCATAATCGACAGCGAACCCGAATTTGAAATATCCAAGATCCTGGACTCGAAAATCGACAATAGATGTACGGTGTGTAGGCTGTTGTACTTAGTGTGGTGGGCAGGTTATGAGGGCACAGACAAAGAAACTTCATGGCTCCTTGCAACAGAACTCAACCACGCTTCAGAACTCGTTCAAGACTTTCACAAGTCATATCCAGATAAACCTGGACCATTACCCATTCCATAAGCACCTCGCAATTTCTTTTCCGTTCACTCTCGCTCATTCCGTTCATTATCACTCTCGCATTTCAGTTCCGTTCTCTCTGTCTTCAAGTTCAAAAAAAAAATCCTCAATTCCAATTCACTCATTCCAACTCGCAATTCAGCTTCTTCTTTCCGTTTTCAAGTTCAATCCTCAGTTTCCACTTCATCATGCCTTATTTCAATTCGACTCTATTCCGAACCTCAATTCACATTCAAGATACATTTAAATTCCATAGTCCAACTCTATATTCCCACTTCCATCCATGTCATCAAAGTCATTCCTCGGATTTCTATTCCTGCTTATCCAACCTTCCCAAGACCCAAGCACCCTTGGCGGTTCAGACCATTGCAATTCCAGAAGGGTGGCGGTCAACGCAATGACCGGTGAAGGTGCAAGCGGCACAGAGGGTGGGACTCTGGGAGGTAACGCAACCGCAGGGGGTGGTGGTGGAGGAGGTGTAGGGGATGGTGCAGGTGGTGGAGGTGGAGGTGAAAGGGTTGGCAGAGGAGGTAGAGGTGGTGGAGGGGCTGGTGATGGCAACGAGACAGTGATCTGTGGTGTCTGTGCCACAGAAGGTGGAGGGGACGACTCCTGAGGAGGGTTGGGTGGTGGAGGAGGTGGCGAAGAATGGGAGTCAGGAAGGAAGAGGGGGGTACACGCTCGGGTTTCCGACATTGGCTTTTTCGAGGAACTCACACCATCAGCATCAGACTCATCATCTTCTGGCGTACCTTCCCTTGTTTGCTTTTTTGACCTCGGACTTCCCGCATCCTCGGGATTCCGCTCCCTAACTTTCCCTTTGCCTTTCCTCTTGCTCGTACCTCGACCTCTCTCATTTATACTGCACCCCACTCCTCTCTCGCTACACCACACACACACACCCAAGTCCAAGTTGAGATCCCACTTCCTCAGGCACGTGTTGCCTCACTTTTGGCAGTGACTGCAATCCTTCTTGATGGCGAACCCACGAGACCAGGGTGTACAGTCATCCTCCTCACCCAACTTCGCATTTCAGTAGAAGACACCACTCACATTGCCCTCGTCATACCTAGGGAAATGCACGGGTCACCAGGTCGGGTGTCCTTGGGTGTGGGTGCAGGTCAAGCCGCGAGCACCCGTGACCCGGGCCCAACCCGGGGCATCAACTCTGACACAAACACGACGAACTCGTACGTGCATGCGCCGACACGAACACGATGCCCCGAACGTGAAGAACGCGCATGCGATGCCACAAACGCAATGTACACGACGTATGCGCATGCGCCGCGATGTATGCACCACCCGTTATGTGCACACGCCCCCACATATGCAACATTGCGTACGCGAAGTATTGCATGCGGGTGCGGCGTGCACCTGAGACCCGTCGACCTGTGGGAAAAACCCATGGGTTGACAGGTTTGGGTTTCCCATGGGTCGGGTGTGGGTCACCCACATTTGACCCGTGGGTGACCCGTGCCATTCCCTAGTCATACCTCATCTGAAGACAGGCATACTACAAAAAATGAGATCAGCCAAAGTCAAATTCCGAGACAATACTTTACTCACCTTCGCACTTTTCGAGTTTGCCCCTTCAACCCAGGGCTCTCGCATATCGATGTGCTCCTGCTTGAGAAGTGCCTGGCTGCGCACAATTGTAGACAACGAGGGGGATGGGACAGTGATGGGCAGATGTGTCTCACCTCGGAGATACGTGGCGATTGGCGAAGGGTTAGAACCCATGAGTTTTTGAACGTAGGCAGGGTTGACGTAGTATCCTTCCATTGGTGATGTCGACGATGGTTACCCCCCAAACTTTCTCACGACTACTCTTATACGCTTCTGCATTTCCGAACTCCAACGGGGCTACCGTTCTAGAACTTCATTTCTGCGGCCTCGTGGGACTCAGCTGTAAGGGGGGGATACTGTCAGGAACCATACGCCGGCAAGCCGACTATTCAATTCAGCCCACTCAGCCCAACTCCGCTCTTGCTCGCTATTCAACATTACACCCTTAGCCCATGGACTATATGCACCTCGTGTATCTGTCTTGGCATTACATGCTCCTGTCAAATCACTCCACTCATTTACGTCACATTCCACATGTTCGCTTTTCCATTCCATTCTCATTTACGTTTAATATCTTTCATTATGTTTCATTTCATTTTCATCTGTTTGCAATTCTGTTCACTCCTTTATATCTGATCTGCTATTATGTCCTTAGGGTAACTTCATTGGGAATCTGAGTGACACGTCACTCAACAATGTAACAGAGGAGATCATTATTTGGACATAGTATTTCTGTTTCTCGCTTTTCACGTTCCTTGGCTTTCTCATTCTATTATAGGAATCTATTCGACTCCTAATAGATTAGAAAGTAGTATAACAGGCCTTGTACTATTAGTTCAGTCTTCAGTCAGAAAATCAATCTTGATTTTGACTAAGTTCCTCTGTTCACTTCCGTCTCTCTTCGCTTTTACAAAATTTGGGGATGTGTGATCCAAGTGGGCGCAACACAAGAATGTTGAAGCCAACCCCAATCAAACCTCGCCAATTGCTTCGCCATTGGGAGGTTTAATAATATACGATTACATCTTTATCATCATCGTAACACAACCTCTAGTCCCTCCGCCTCCAGAGTATGAACCCCCTCTTGGAAACCACTTGGAACCTCCGGAAACCCTTCCAGAAGTATCTAGCTAAGCACCTGACATGCGGATTTAATACACAGGCACTACAGGGGTTGCCTTTACAGTAAAATCCAAACCTCCTGTCAAGTACATGTTATGCTCATGTGTTACACCCTGCTCTTCTGTGTGTGCCACTAATTTGGACTGAAGAAGACCCAGGAGGGTACCAAGAGTGTTGGCCCAAGTAAGGGACTTTAGACTAAAGAAGGGAAGATGAGAGAAGGTAAACCAAGTCAATATTTAGAGTGAAGAACTATCTACATACATTCACTACTTATATAGGTTAAGAAGTGAGATGTGGAACAGGGTGACATAAGGAATGGAGAACAATAAGGTATGAAGAATCATGTGGGAGCATTGTCCCCAGTGATCCAGAATAGAATAAGAAATGTGGACCAGAATAGAACCATGAAAAAAAGATAATAGAAATGTGGCAAATAATAGAGAGTGACTGAATATAAAATAATAGGGTTGTGGCTGAAGATAAAACAATGGTAAAGTATCCCAAGGTAGAATGGGCCAAGAAATAAGAAGTTGACAAGGCGGGATTAATGGATAATGAGTGGTGAGGAGTGGATGAGAAATAGGGATGAGGAATGTGGAGGGTAAATGTGCCAAGCTGAAGTACCGAGTAGCAGATGTGTGGTTTGGTCACTTGCACGTGGAATTAGGCTGATTGTTCAGTTAGCACTGCCAAGTTACCAGATACTCGGTATTGAGCCAAGCCACCTTGAATGGTCTGCAGGACTTGACCGACTCCCATCCACAATATTGGCATTACTGAGACTTAACACCTCCTCTCTCAAGAAAAACCCATCAAAAATCAGTTTTAATTGACTACCAAAAAATATCATAATATTTTGGCTAGCCATTTAAGAGTGAATTACTTATGGTAATTACTCTTAAATAACAACACTCAAGTCCAAGGAAAAACCCTTAAAAACAAGTATATTTTCACCTATCTCTATATGGACCCACAAGGAATAACAACTGGGTGTCAATTACCTAATACAAGGAAAAAAGCACCAAACTCCTGGATCAAGTTCCCAGTTGATAATGTACAACAAATTCCTGGGCTTGTATAATATCCATTACATACAAGGTCAGCCCAGAAGCATGGCTTATATAATATTAATATTTTGTGACTTGATCAGTCACAAAAGTACCAGGTGTGGGACTATTTCTTTTCCTTTATGATTAGTCACTATCTATAAGGGTGATTCAGTGACTTCTATAGGCTTCTAGGGACTTCCATCCCTTTCTATATTCTTCCACTAATTATTGGAAGGTCTTGGCTGATTAGGGAGTTACATACTCAGCTTAGAATTAGTGTAAATAAAGGCTAGTTCTGTAGCATCAAAGTAACCTTAATCAATACTCTTTCACCCATAATCTACTGGATTACCAGTATAGCTATTAGGATTCATTATGCTGTTATCCACAACTATTCAATAAAACCTATTTAGCCTATTTGACATTCTCGCCCTATGCTCTAGAATGCACTTGATCCCATACACCTTGTGTATTCAGCCTATTCTATCTTAGCATCACATGCAACATTCTATGTTCTCTACTTATTAAGTTCATCCCCCATATGCTTGCACATCTATTTTTAGTATTACTATTATTCACTTGGCCTTTCTATCTCCTTTATGGTTCCTTTTATATTTAGCTCTACTTTCCTTATTTATAATTCTGCTTCATCATTACTATCTCTGTCATATGCTGTGTTGCTATGTTTCTTATAGTATAACCCCACTAGGCAATGGAATGATATGTCACCTCACTCTGTCTCAGAGAAAATCAAGATTGGGACATTAGCATTCCTTTTTACATATTCAATATTTGCCTTTCTCATCTAGTATAGGAATCAAGTTGGCTGTTTATAGATAAGAAAATAGTATAAGATCTTGTACTTTCATTACTTTGTTCTTCAGTCAGAAATCAACTGAGATTCCCCATTCACTTTCATCTTCATTTATGTGCATCTTGTTTTGCCATTATGACCTCTGTCCTGATGCCAGAGAAGATCTATGAAGACTCTTAACTGTCACACACAGAGCAATAAGGGCCTTTGGGGCTTGTCAATATGGATGATAAAGAAAAGGCCCAAAGGTATGCGTTTGCACTTTGTATGGGCACTTAATTTTAAGTGCCAGAGAATGTAAATGTAAAAGAGAAAAGCATCAAAGAAAAACAGAAGTGCAAGTGCAAGGCACAAATGCAGGGGAATAAAATCATACCCCAACACCCCCCCCTTACTACTGCAATAATCACATATGCTTTTCAACCCCATCAGTTTCCTACATCTATTCACCTTAACTTGCTCCAGTGGCTTGGTGAGTATATCAGCATAGATCAGCAGCCATGTTAGTGGTGGGAATGAAGAGAGGAGTAACTGTACCACTCACAACTTCATCATGGAGCCAGAAGAACTGTAAATCAAGCTGTTTTATCTGACCATGGTGTTCAAGGTTTTTGGCAACAGAGATCGCAGACTGGTTGTCAATTTGAAGGATAGAGAGTGAATCAAATGTATATCCAAGCTTAACAAGGAATTGTTGAAACCAAACCACCTCCTTGTTAGAACCAAGCAATATTTGAGTTATTTCATAAATATATTCACCACTAAATATCCAATATCCTGTCCAATCATTCCCCAATCAAGGCCTAACTCTGCATCAAGTTTCTATACATCATAAGGTACCTACGCAAATATTCTCATGATTTTAGGAATGGGTTTTCTATGGCATGGTCTACCTGGCCACATAACTAGCCCCAAGGGCCACCTCACCTGATTTAGACATGTTGGAAAGGGAACATATGTTATGGCCCATGCAGCCAAACAAACCCACATTGGACCCCACAACCACCTGCACCATTTCCGGGACCTTTCTGATCGACCAAAGCCTGAACAACCAATTTCTGGATGTCTAACATACATTCCGAGGTTCCGTGATTCCGAACCTCCAAAAACTCCGAAGTCAAGGTTCTGTTACCTTGATAACCAACATGCAGGACCATTGCATACCTCACCCCCTTGTTTCTCCTTTATATTGACCCCTTGTACTCCCCTTCTCCTTGTTTTATAACCGACAAAGATAGTACAAGGATAGTAGCATGTATATAGTCTCCCAGTTGACTGGACTATTCGCCAGTACAAATATCGACTTAATTTGTGTCGTAGTTTCCGATTAATTTCCAGTCAACTCTCCGACTCCCCAAAATTAGGGACAGATGATCGAGGAGAGCGCAACACATAAGTTGAAGCCAAGTATCTACGACCTTGAACCACCCGTACCACCCTATACCATGAACAGTCCCAAGACCCCCAGTGACCCCGACTTCTGACCACTCCAATCCCTATCCGGTGACAGTAAAGCGACCGA
>QLPG01016788.1:0-13150 GCA_003314385.1 Gomphus sp. MG54 | reverse complement strand
TGAATAGAATGGTTGGCTGTGTGATGTGGTGACAGTGAAGGTGATATGGGATGAGTGCTGACGGAGTCTGATTTGGAACATGGTTGAGATCGGTCGCTTTACTGTCAGCGGCCGCACAGATTCTCCTGAATGGCATAAGGTGGGAGCTATGTCCTTGGCTTATCATACATGCTGCGCTTACCGTAACCTCAGGGTCCCCATGGACCAAAGACTCTTTGTAATGCATGTGGCTTGCGTTGGGCCAAGCGCACACGAAAGACTGAGCCTGACAATGATTCAGGCGCACATGTGCAGACTTCTCAACTTACCTTGACGCGATAGTAGCTGGGGAGGGGGAGCCAGCAGTGGTACCTGAAGCTGGTGTAGTGGTAGCACCACTAGAGGCCGTCGTCGAGCCAGAAGAACCTGAAGCGGAGGAGCTAAGACAAGAGTTGGACGCTGTCAAAGATGTTCAATCTGAGGACCATATGAACAGTATTTTACAGACACTTGCTCCCAGCTTGAACTGTCACTATAGAAGAATAATTGATTTCACCAGTGCTGTCTTTTATTTGAATTGTGATCGATGTACCTGCAGCCCATCGTTATTAGGAGGATTAGACATGACAACACAAGACTTGGGTACCAGCTGCAAGATCGACAGTCCATGTAAAGGATGTTCCATTCTGTGATGGCAAATTCTCAAATGGTGTGGCACTTGTTTGAGATGTGTATGGCCGTACGCATCATACGTGCCATACGCGCCAAACACGCCCTACGCATCGTACAGCGAGGTTCAGCGCTAGCCTCGCTTATATAAGTGAGGTTCAGCGCTAACCTCACTTATATAAGCGAGGTTAGTGCTAACCTCATTTATATAAGCATACCTGCCTGCTGGTATGGGTTTGGGCTGGGTTGGAAATCCTGACCCTGATCCTTACCCATGCTACCCGTACCTGCTACCCGCGTGGGTTTCCAATACCCGTGCCAATCACTATTGTTGAGGTGCTTTTATAGTGCCTAGATGGGCTCTGATCAGGGATAGAGGGCCTAGATAAGTACAAAACACAATACATGGTATTATGTAGATGTCTATAGATACAGCGCGGGGGCCATAACCTGTTGGAGGGCAAAAGTGAAAACTGTATTATTATGTAAGCTAAATTCAAACTCAGCTCAAAACATCGAAGGTGTAATATATAAAACAAGTCATATCTGGCCAAATACCAGTCATGCATAAATGGAAACATAAAAGGGGACTTTAGTGCATCTCAACACCTTGTACTCTCTTCCCCCCCTTGTCTTTACTCGGCAAAAGATAGTACAAGACTAGATACATGTATATAAGTCACCAGTCAACTGGACTATTCACCAGTATGAATATCAACTTAATTCTGCATCATAGTTTCCGATTAAGTTCCAGTAAACTTTCTGACTTTCTGAAATTAGAGACAGATGATCGAGGAAGGCACAATACATAAGTTGAAGCCAAGTCCCTGTAACCTCAAACCACTCGTATCTCTCTATACTGTGAACAGTCCCCATTCCCCCAGCACTTCCCATCTCCCCATCCCCCTTCCGATTCCGATCCCAAATCCACGACCCTTAGCCCCTCTATTCCCAGAGTACGAACCCCCTTGGAAATCATTCAGAACCCTCCAGAAACCCTTCCAGAAGCCTCTAGCTAAGCGCCGACATGCGGATTTAACAGAGACTAACCAAATAGGTAAGGATGATGAGTAACAATGAGAAAAGACTAAGAGAATAGGAAACAGGTCTGAGTCAAGCCAAGAAAAGGGGAAACATATAAAAGAAACAATAAGCAAGTCTAGGCGTATGTCCCGGGTGACTATGGGGATGGGTTATTTAGGTAGATAGTTGTTTGTAATAACTATCTAATAGGTATGTTTGGAATATATTATATTCCACCTTAGGTAGCCCTCCACGCGATACGAAGCTTTTAGGTTTGGCTAAGTGCCGACCCAGGGAGGTGGCTATGGGGGTGCGGGAATGAGCGACAGTCGTTTGTGAATGACTCTGGTACTTGTCAACGTATAGTACCAGCGTGAGTGTGATGTGATACGTATCGGGAATTATTCCCAGTGTGTCTGGACAACAATAGTATTGCCCTGATGGATCTAGCCTGATATGGCTCGGGGTCACGTGACTGTATCTATGAATATGCAGGGGGCCGAGTGACCACCTGACAATGATGGTCTCTATAGAAAGTGCGAGTAAAATCGCAGTTAAATCGTAGTAAACTCAATATAATGTTCCTGTTGGGTCTGGGGACATTAGTGACAACGATGAAGCTGATAGCCCGGTATAATGACACGAGCGATCTAGAATTCGTCAATTACGACGATAAACAATGTTCTTTGAGTGCGAGACTGATTTGTTATTCTCTATCTATCTATCTCTTATAGAGATTCCGAGTCCTGAATATAATGACCACCGTAACTACCCTGAGACAGTGTCTATATGCGGTCGACCCTATGTGGGTCGCCACTCCTCTAATCTATTTCTGTCTGCCCTGTCCACGTGGTTGTATTCAATGTGAAAATACTGCTTGCTGCTTCTTGCAGTGCCCTCCACTCTATCTTCGGTATCGAGCCCCGTTTCTCTGCTGGTGAGTGCATGTCACCTGCATATATGTGCCCCGAATATGTTTTCTCCTGTGTCCTATCCCGTGAGTGACACGTCCCTGTGTCCCCATGTACTCTATGACCTATTTCTGCCCCATATACTCTATTCCAGGTGCATGTGTCTCATTCTCGTCCCATGCGCATCTCTTTTCTATGGGCGCCTAGCGTGTAGGCCACCATGTCTCGATCCGCCATGTCTACATGTGAGGGCGGTGTTCTGTATGTACTTTTGTATGTATGTGATGATACTTTTTAGTTCGTTCTGGGGCTCTGAATGGTAATCTCTAAGACCATCTTTCTACATGTGCACTTTCCTGTGCTCCCGACTCTATATCTCCTCCTGATTCTCCCCCAATCCCCTGTCTCCTCTTTCTCTCATCTCAACAGCAAGTCCACCAAACATCTAACAACCTTGTCTATTACTCCTGAGGGGCCTTAGGATGAGTCAGGGAACTGAGTCATCTCGGAGTAATTCCAGGTCACAGGCAACATATCTTCCACAATTTCTCCAGTATCCAATCCAAGGATAGGGGTCTGGGAGTAGGAGGACTAATGGGTAAGGAGACGCATGGATCATGTAAAGACTAAACACAAGTTTCAGTCTTCGTCTCGAAGTACTCTAGTATATTTGAATAAGTTACTACCTAAACACAAGTCTGTTAACATGAAATGTAAGTCTAAACAATGACAGGACATATGTGTTTAGTACTCACTTCAGTCTTCGTCTTGAAGTACTGAAGTGACTAGCGATCCTAAAGGTCTACTTATATGAAAAAGGACAATAGGCAAATAGATAATAGAATGGATGAATAATAGAAAGGAAGAATAAATATAAGGACAATAACTGGTAAAGTCTAGTATAGGGAGACAATGGAAAAGAACAATGCTCCACACTTGTTGTATTAAGTGCTCGGTCTGAATATTCATGTGATGTTAACACTCCCCCTCAGATCGAGTCACTCATTCCATGCCCAACAGCTGGATACACTGATCAAGTTCAAACCAATTGAGGGCTTTGGTAAGAAAATCAGCACCATTTTGGACTCCAGGGATATGTGAGGAGCGAATTACTTTTGAGCGTATTAAGTCCCGGACAAAGTGCCACCTAATGTCTATGTGCTTGGACCTGTTATGGAATACGGGGTTGTCTGATAAAGAAATGGCACCAGTGTTGTCCGAAAATATGTGGATAGGATGATTGATTTGCATCAAAATTTCTTGACATATTTGTTTTAGCCAAACGGCTTCTTGGCATGCTATTCCCAGAGCATAGTACTCTGCCTCTGTAGTAGATAAGGCTATAGACGTCTGTTTCTTCGATTTCCATGCGATAGGTCCATTGGCGAGCATGAAGACATAGCCGCTTGTTGATTTTCGGTCGCACACGTCTTCTGCATAGTTCGCGTCACAGAATCCCCACGGCGTCGTGCAATCGCCTTTGAGTCTCCGTTGCTCGCCGTTCCTCCTATACACAACACCCATGTCTCTTGTCCCTTTGAGGTAACGTAAAACCCTCTTTCCTGCATTCCAGTCTCGCTGAGTTGGGTTTTTGTTTGACTGTGATGGGAATTGCATTATATATGCTATATCGGGGTGTGTCGACATCGCGACGTATGTCAGGGATCCGGTAAGTGCTTGGTATTCTTTTGTGTTTTCGTAAGGCTCATCCGCATTGTTCTGAACGTGTGATCCCTTGTCTACAGGCGTTTTCACCAGGTTACACATCGTCATGTTGAACCTTCGTAGCATGTTGTCGACGTAATCGGATTGTGACAATTTTAGCGTTCCCTGATGTGTATCTCTTGTCACTAAGATTCCAAGCACCTTGAAAGGCTTAGAAGTGTCCTTCTCTTTTATTTTGTAGAATTTTTGGATCCCAGTTTTGACACTTGACTCCTCCCCCTTGCTTGAGCATATCCCAGTGCCATCATCAATGTGAGTATCAATCGCCGTAAATCCTTCTTGTGACCGCCTAATGAAGACACCCATGTCACTTCCCAGAGGTGTAAATCCCAATGATTTCAACTTCTCTTCAAGATCTTCTCTCCATACACGTGCCGCTTCAGGTAAGCTGTACAGGGCTTTGTTTAATTTTGCAACTTTGCCCTCCTTACTGTAGCCATCAGGGAACTTGACATAGATGTCGTGGTCTATTTTCCCATGAAGATATGCAGAATCGACATCCCAGGCAAATATCCGAAGGTTTTTTATGGTTGCTAGAGCCAGTAGAATTCTGAGGGAGGATATACATGAGACAGGTGTGAAAGTATCACTCAGAGATATATTTGTTTTTTGCTGATCTCCTTGGACTACCCATCTAGACCTGTACTTCTGTTCGCCAGACTCGACATTCTTTATTGTGTGCACCCACATTCCTGGCAGGACTTGAGTGTTGCTAGGCATGTCCTTTTCATCAATTTCGTCCCATGTATTCATTTCCTCGAGTTTATTCAGTTCGTAATCCATAGCATCTTTCCATAGCCTTCCTTCTGGAGAGTTGATAGCATCGTAGTATGCTCTAGGGATTTTTATTTCAGGTAATGTATCTTCATTTTTGACCTTGGTGGCAAGTACTTTGTTGCTGACTTCTTTGCTGGCTTCTTGATCCTTGACACGCTCTGATCGCCTTGTTGGTTCTGTCCCCCACACCTCTGATCTTGTCCTTCTGCTCCTAGCTTTGCTTTCTTCGGTTTCCTGGTCTTCGCTAATCTTCTCTTCCTCCAGGATTGGAAGCTCCATGGGAGCATTTCCACTACCTTCGCTTCTATGTGCTTTGCCTTCTACAAAGATTACGTTCCGAGACCTGTGTCTTTTCTTATCTGAATCTACTACCACATAAATGGAGTCTCCCTCATATCCTATCAGGCGGCACTCCCTCGCTTTGTTGTCGAGTTTGGATCTTGTGTCATCGGGGATTTTAATGAAACACTTGGCACCAAATACTCGAAGGTGCCCTATTTCTGGTGCGTGGCCGAAAACCTTTTCATATGGAGTGATGTTGTTGGGGAGGATACTTGAGAGGCATCTGTTGCGTATATAAACGTGAGTTGAGATGGCTTCACTCCATAGATCTTTTCCTAATTCTGAGTCTTTCATCATCGTCCTTGTGCCTTCTACAAGAGTCCTGTTTCGCCTTTCTGCTCGTCCATTTAGCTCAGGGTTGTATGCAACTGAAGTTTTTATTGATATTCCTCTCTCTTGACAGTGTTTGATTAGTTCATTGTTCATGAACTCTCCACCATTATCTGTCCTCAAGGTGTGAATACATTTCTGGAACTTGACTTCTATTGCCTTGTCTGGGTTGATGATCGCCCTGACTGTTTCATCTTTGTTTTTCAGGTTGAATATGAATCCAAACCCTGAACAATCGTCGTTAATCACAAGACAAAATTTGGCATGCGTCCACCTGGCTTTGGGATTCATTGGACCTATCAGATCGGCATGTAGTGTTCCAAACAAGCATGTGTCTCGTTCCTTGTGATTCTCAAAAGGTTTTTCATCCATTTTCCCAACCACACAGTCTTCACATATTCCTTCTAGGTGTGTATCTGTGATGTCCATCCCTTTTACAACATTAGAGTTGACTAGTCTTTTGAGTGCAGTGTCACCAAGGTGCCCTAGTCATCGGTGCCATGTAGGTAAGTCAGCCGCTGATGTGTCTCTCTTGACTGCAGCCAAGACATTCTCGTTTGATGGTACAATCTTCATTTTCACCTCGTATAGCTCTCCACCCAGTGATCCCTCGGTGTAGATGTTGTTGTTTTTCATGATGCGTACAGATCCCCCGGTGATGCGACTTTCAAATCCTTTTTGGTCTAGAACCTTGAGGGACAAGATCTTTCCATCTGCTCCGGGAACATGCATAACTTGTGTGAGTCAGATCCTTGTGACTTTTCCTCTGTATTCAACATCGGCAACTATGTCTCCTTCTCCTACTCCCTCAACTGTGTTGTTTCCAAATGTTTTTATGGTGCGTCTCTTGTCATACTTGGTGTAAGAGGCGAAGTCATCATAATTTGGACTGACATGGACTGTTGCAGCGGAATCAGCATACCATACATCCGGCTGTCCTTTGGAACCATAGGCCCATACGATAGGTGGGTCAGTAATTGTCTTCACAGTATTGGTGATTCTCGAGTCCTTTTTTCCTTTAAACCATTCAGGATACTGACCCTCTTGACCGCCCCCTTTAGCCCAGCATCTGCTCTTGGTGTGTCCTGATCTGTTGCAATTATCGCACTTCAGACTTGATTTTCCTCCTGTCTGAAACACTACATTTGGATCTGTGCCACTCGCGGTATGTCCTTGTCTCCTGCTCCATTCAGTGTTGAGACGGGAGATTACTATCTTTGGATCCAGTACTCCCCCTAGAGTTCCTATTACTGGATCCCAGGAGGGTGTTGGCATTGAGAGTGTTAAGATTCCTGCAAATTGGTCGTCGGGTATGACCACTCCTAGTCCTCCACAAGCTTCTCTCAACCTCTGAAGCTCTGCCAGATGAGCGGGTAAAGTTTCTGATCCACCTTCTGTGTATCGTTTTGCACGCAGCCGTGACTGGGCCAGATTCTGGGCAATAGGATCAGCATGTGCGTATCTGCCTAATAATCCATCCCAAGCATCTTTCGCTGATGAGCAATCTAGTCCTGCCTGGACATTGGGAGTGATATTCATTAGAATGGTAGAGAGTGCTTGTGCATCTGCTTCCTCCCATTTCGCAAGTTTATCCACATCTGTGGTCGTGGGTCTAGGTTCAGTTCCAGACACATATGGCCATAGTTTTGATCCTTTCAGGTAAGGAACCATTCGTGTCTTCCAGAAATTCCAATTTGAGCCATTTTCATCTAAACGCTCCAACTCATCATATCTGACAACTTTAAATCTGTCGGTCATCTTTGTATATCGGGTTCAAGATATGTCAAGTTTGTCTTTTTAGTTGTGGCTGGGGCCCATAACCTGTAAAGACTAAACACAAGTTTCAGTCTTCGTCTCGAAGTACTCTAGTATATTTGAATAAGTTACTACCTAAACACAAGTCTGTTAACATGAAATGTAAGTCTAAATAATGACAGGACATATGTGTTTAGTACTCACTTCAGTCTTCGTCTTGAAGTACTGAAGTGACTAGCGATCCTAAAGGTCTACTTATATGAAAAAGGACAATAGGCAAATAGATAATAGAATGGATGAATAATAGAAAGGAAGAATAAATATAAGGACAATAACTGGTAAAGTCTAGTATAGGGAGACAATGGAAAAGAACAATGCTCCACACTTGTTGTATTAAGTGCTCGGTCTGAATATTCATGTGATGTTAACAGATCACCCATGGGTCAAATGTGGGTGACCCACACCTAACCCATGGGAAACCCAAACCCATCAACCCATGGGTTTTTTCCCATGGGTTGATGGATGTTGGGTGCATGCCGCACCTGTACACCTGGAGCACATTTATGTCATATGTCGCATTTGTGCTGACACAAATGCACTGTATGTGCATGTCCCAACATGAATGTGCTGTATTCACATGTGCCAACACAAACATGCAGTATGTGCATGCACTGACACAAATATGCTGTACATGCATGTGCTGACATGAATGTGCTATACATGTACATGCTGACTTGAACATGCCAACATGGACATGTTGTATATGCATGTGCAAATGTGCTGTACATGCATATGCTGATATGAACATGTTGTACATGTGCATGTACAGCTCATTGGTATTGGCATGTTTGTGTCATATGTGTATGGCACATATGTTGTATGCACATGGCGGCGCATGTATGTCGTATGCATGTGCAGCGCATGCATGTCATATGCATGTGTGGTGCATGTGTGTTATATGCACATGCGTGTCATATGTGCACACATATGACAGGAGCAAGTGCCTGGTTAGGTGTCGTATGCATACGTACATGGTTGATATGCCAGGTTTGGGCCAGGTCACAGGTATTCTTGGCTTGACCTGCACCCAAACCCAAGGGCACCCAACCCAGTGACTCGTGTGGGTTGGCCAAACCCATGCTATTCCCTACTAATGGGTATACAGTCGTGCACTCTCATCTTGTGGTTAAGAGTGAGTTAAATGGAATGGGTGGGGTCATCAGGATAGGATGGTGTTCTGAACTCTGCCTCATATTCCACTCTACTCCTATCACAATATGCTGGTATAGACATCATTCCAAGAAATATGTATGGTTCTCAGCTTTTTGAGAAATAGACTGTATCTCCTATCACATATGACTGAGTGTAGACTGGATGGGTCCTTCTTCTGAGTGAGAAATGTGCTGGAGGAGGTACGCAAAGATAATGATGTGTTAATGGTTCTGCCTGGGTGTGTGTGTCCTGGGTGTTGTAGCATTGCATGGGAATGAGCTCTGAAGAAGACATGATGGTATACTGGTCTGAAGATTGGAGTGCTGAATAGAATGGTTGGCTATGTAATGTGGCAACAGTGAAGGTGATGTATGGGATGAGCGCCATCGGAGTTGAATTCGTGACATAGTTGAGATCGATTGCTTTATTGTCAATGCATAGAGGTGCAGGGGCAGGTGTGGGGGCAGGTGTGGGTGTGAGGATGTTGGGAGGGCAGGTATGGATGCAGGAGCAAGGGTGGTGGGTATGGGTGTGGGTGCAGTTGCAAGGGCAGTGTACCAGTACATAATGGTAGGCACAATGGATGGAGCATACTGGTAGGCACAATGGATGGTGTGTATTGGTGGGCATGATGAATGGAGCATATTGGTGGGCATGATAGATGGAGTGTACCAGTGGGCATGACAGATGGAGCATACCGGTTGGTGCAATGGATAGACAGAATGAGCATGATGGCAGGCACGATAGGTGTGCAGGCGCCAACCCATGCAGGTACAACAAAAGGACCGAGTCACCACACATGCTGGCATGACAAAGAAACAACCTGTAATTGTTGCACATGCTGGCACAACAAAGAAACAACCTGTAATCATTGCACATGCCAGTACAACAAGAAAAGAATCCATGGCTAGCAGTGACCTCTACAGGGTCTTGGTCCGGGGAAGTTGAATGCATGCTGGCACAACAGGAAGACTAACTAACAAGTCTGTGACCCCTGCCTTACTTACCTTCTTCTCGCAAAAAGGATACCCTACCAATCATGCATGCTGGCATGATGGCTAGGACAAATGCAGGGGTCATTTACCTTCTTCTCACCACCTCTTTCAGATAAGACCACCGGTAGGAGGGGCAACAAACAAACAAAACAGGCACTTATACCAAACAAATGCAAACTCCTCCAACCCAGTACTTTGGATCACCCAGTAAATAGGCAATGGTCAATGAGGACATTGACCTTAAAAGGGGGAGTAATGTCATGATTTTTCTACTCCTCTATCTATTGCTTGTTATTAGACTCCACTACTCTGCTAGACCATATGTACAGTTCTTAGGTAATTAGTTAAAGCTCATTCTTGAGCTGGTCAATACACCAACAAGTATCATTGCTCAAATCCCTCTTCCACTCCCAAGTATTGAAGCTCTTGTTGTTGCTGACAGGTTCAGAGTTCTAGGGATGTGCCTTCAACAACTTACATATGTGTTGAACCTTCTTAAATTGTTGGTTCTGTATTTCAGAGTTGTGAATTTGGTTAGAATAATAGGAAGACAAAGCTGATATTTGAACTAATGAGGAGTCCAGTGAACTGCAGGTTTATATACATGTGAGAAACCTCTTATACTCTAATTAGAAAGTATGCCCAGTTGGAAAAACAAGGGTAGTGAAAAGACAAGGGGTAAATAGAACAAGAGGATAGATCAAAAGTGGACACAAGATATCTATATCCTAAGTGAACAAAGGGAAGTATGAGAAAGGTTACAGACTTAGGGCTGTGGGGTTAGAGTATCATAAACCTACCTTTAGTATCCCTGGTATAGCTTTGGGGGTAACATATACATGACATACTTGCTTTGGGATAGGATGTTTTGATCTAAGGTACTGTACATTTGGATATCTAGATGATGGTTTTAGACATAGGTTATAATACAGCTTTTGCTAAATATATCCAAAAGTTCATGATACTCCTTCAGGATGTTTTCTAAGTTGACCAGGATGGAAGAAATTGAAGAGACTGTCAGGAGTCGGATACTGACGGACTTCGGTACTGCCGAGGGGTGTTGTCGAAAGGTCGGGCGGACTATGGCCAAGTCCTGCAGGCCAAGAGTAGTGGCGTTGGCTTCAATGTACTCGTGCGTTGGGCCCTACTTGCCATGTGTGCCACTGTATTTGCAACAGACAGATACTCGGGGGGATGCTGAGGATGCCAGCCCGAGTCAAGGACTTAACAGAGGAGAAGAAGGTAGAAGGGCCTAAGCCTAGTCAATACCCAGAATGAAGAAGTATGTACACCCATGTCCTACTTATAATAGGTTAAGAAGCAACATGTGGAATAAGGAATGTGGGACAACAAGGTATGCAGAGCATGTGGTTGTTGTCCACAACGAACAAAATTAGACCAAGGAATGCAAAACGGGGACAGAACAATAAAAGACGGAACAATAGGGTTGTGACTCAAGATGGGACAATAAGGAGTGGCCGAGTATAAAACAATGGGGTTTCTTCCGAGGATAATACAAGGACATGAAGTCCCGAGGTGAAACAAACCGAGGAGTGCGGATGGCAAATGTGCTGAGCCGGGACCGCGCACCAAGTGTTATGCAGGCAACACAGGTACTTGGTCGTGGATATAGGATGATCGCTTGGTCGGCACTGCCAGCGGATGGGTCTCGGTATGTGGACTTGACAGAGACCTTGGCTGAATAAGCCAAAGCATCATTAGTTAAGAGTTCAAGCTACAACACATGTGAACTATCTAGTTTGCAAGTGTAGTATTAACTACGGCTATATGTGGAGCTTCTAGCTACAGAGAGGATCCATTCTTAGGCAATGTGACAGTACATTTGTCCACTGGGCCAAAGTCTTTGGTATGCCACAGGTGTCAAGTCCACGTACCGAGACCCATCCGCCGGCAGTGCCGACCGAGCAATCATCCTATATCCACGACCAAGTAACCACGTTTCCTGCATAACACTTGGTGCGCCGGTCCCGGCTCGGCACCTTCGCCATCCGCACTCCTCGGTTTGTTTCACCTTGGGACTCCCCGTCCTTGTATTATCCTCGGACGCGACCCCATTGTTTTATATCTGGCCACTCCCTATTGTCCCATTTCGAGTCATGATCCTATTATATTGTCTTTTGTTGTTCTATCCCCACTTTCCATTCCTTATTCTAATTTTGTTCATTGTGGAAAACGACCACATGCTCTGCATACCTTGTTGTCCCACATTCCTTATTCCACATGTCACTTCTTAACCTATATAAGTAGGACATGGATGTACATACTTCCTCATTCTGGGTATCGACTAGGCTTAGGCCCTTCTACCTTCTTCTCCTCTGTTAAGTCCTCGACTCAGGCCGGCATCTTCAGCATCCCCCTGAGTATCTGTCTGTTGCAAATACAGTGGCACGCACGGCAAGTAGGGCACAACGCACGAGTACGTTGAAGCCAATGCCACTACTCTTGGCCTGCAGGACTTGGCCATAGTCCGCCCGACCTTTCGACAACACCCCTCGGCAGTATCAAAGTCCGTCAGTATCCGACTCCTGACAACAGGTATCCATAGAAGCAGTTTGCAATGTAGTATTACTCAATACCCAGTCAATAAATGGATTGTATCAGGTGAGCCATTTGTGACCAAGTACTGCTGAAAGAGAAGAATCTAATAGCATGACATAAAATTCTATAGAATGTGTATCCTTAGGAGAATTGGAGAAGAAAAATTCAACAAAAAAAAAAACAAGTGGCTTTGTGATTATTATTCATGGATAGCTTTTGAAATACATATAAACTTAGCCTCAGCTTGCTTGGCCTATGTACCAAAATTGATCTACAATTTGTCTATGTGTTATGGCCCGTACTCTCACTAAACCCATACCAACCCCCACAACCACCCACACCTTTTCCGGGACTTTTCCAATTGCTCAAAGACCGAATAAACCGATTTCCGGATGTCTGACATATATTCCGAGGTTCCGCGTTTCCGAACCTCCGAAGACTCCGAAATCAAGGTTCCGTCACGATCGATAACCGACACGCAGGACTATCGCGTACCTTGCTCCCTTGTTCTCCTTTATATTGACACCCTTGTACTTCCTTTCCCCTTGTTTTATGACCGGCTAAAGTTAGTACAAAGAGCGTTACATGTATATAGTCTCACAGTCGACTGGACTGTTCGCTAGTACAAATATCGATTTAGTTCTCCCTCGCACTTTCCGTCCAAACCGACCTCTGGTTTCCGAACATTCAGGAAACAAAGACTTCTGGAAACCTCTCGGAATCACCGGGAATAAACTTGGAGGCACCTAGCTAAGCCCCCGACATGCAGATTTAACAGTATATTCGTACTCACACTCCTGACCATCACAACCCTGAGACCCCCATGAATACGTATTTGGCCCCTAATATGGGCAATATGATGGCCAACCCAGG
>QLPG01016776.1:0-12954 GCA_003314385.1 Gomphus sp. MG54 | reverse complement strand
GGGATGGTTGTTCGGTCGGCACTGGCGAATAATGGACCTCGGTACGTGTACTTGACACTTGGCCATAGTCCGCCCGACCTTTCGACAACACCCCTCGGCAGTACCGAAGTCCGTCAGTATCCGACTCCTGACACTACCTTACTACATTTGCAATAGTGATTTTTTTCAAAAAGTAAAACCAAGACTATGTACATATAGTTCTATGCCGTTGATCTGTGGTCTCAAAATCATTTTTTTGTTGATGTTGCCAGATCCTTGTGCAAAATGGTGGATGTGACACTTGAGTCATGTGACCTTAGCGGAAACCGTTTGTCCGCCACCTTATCAATCCTTTGAAATATATCTTACTATGATAATACTAAACACAATCCTAGTCTTTGACACCTGTTCATATTGCTGTTATGGCCCCAACATCATGCCCTGAGCTGAACTGAGGCATCCACTGTGGATTCACAGGGAACAGATGCACTCCAAATCATTCCCCTGGTGTCATTCTGCTTATCAGTTGTTTCAAATGGCATTCTTGGCACAAATTTAATCAAGCAAATCTTGCATGGTCAATGCTGACTGTTTTCATCCGTCATACTGATGGACATATGGGATGGAACATTTACTGCAACACAGTTTATGATGATGCTGAGCATCTCGTTTCCTTTAGGTCCATCTTGTTTTATTTTGTTCATGGCATATTCATCTGAAATCGAGCAGCAGCGCTGCCTTTCAAAATCGCATGTGCACTACCATCCGTCGTCACTCACCGTTCCTATGAATAGCTCTTAGTCTTCCCTTGTCGTTGCCATGTGTGTTTTACTATGTCTACCAATTATCCCAACCAGCAGATTTACATATACACCTCCCTTTCGGTCATGTGGCTTTCCTTTCTGAGAGCATGTTCCATCCGCTCCAAGCAAACATCCAGCGGCTCCGTTTCTTGTTCAACTGACCTTGATAATTCTTCAAGGAAGCTACAGTACAGCGTAACAAATCTTAAGGGGTACCAGACCGGTGCTAATCACTACAATAGAGGCGTTGCATTTGAAATTACGAGTCACGCTCCACACATACAGTCCTATTCGCCAGCTGGTATTTTGACGCTGGTATTGCCTTGGCATGCGAACATATAGTACACATACCCACGTCGCTGTGTTCACCCATTCATACCATCATCACCTAGCAATATCATGTCTGAACTCTTGCACTCCAATCCACAATCTATGCCTTTGTCGGGGGGCATAAACGTTGACTTGAGAAATGTCGCAATCAGTGAGCATGCTTGTCGAGCCAATAACAGAGACTGGAAGATCTGAGACTTTTTATTTTTCCGTTGCAGATCCAAAGGGTGACGTGAATATATCGATCGCCAATAGTACGTGCGGTGACCACTTAGGGCATTCCACGTCCATCCTCATATCTTCCTAGACCCTCCGATCGACCTTTTAGGGTTGCTCAATCCTGCTAAACGGGCATCTTACAACACACGCAACGCCATTGAAGATGTCGAATTTCCAGGGTGTATGGAGAATACACGTGTACGGATATTGGATGACTTGGAGAGATGGGCGCACGATGCTTCGGCTGCAAAGGTCTACTGGCTAAATGGTCAGCTTGGAACCGGAAAGACAAGCATTGCTCACACTCTCAGCCACCGTTTGGATAAGAAGAAGATTCTTGGAGCCAGCTTTTTTTGTTCTCGCTCAAGCTCAGCATTAGCTGATGCAACACGGATCATTCCTACGATTGCTAACATGCTGGCTCGATCTGACCCTGGGATCAGAAAAGCCATGCATGATCTCCTCATGCACTCACCTGATGTAGCTGATCTCAACTCCATCTCTGACCAGTTCAAGTTGCTGGTGATAGAGCCCATTAGGCTTGTCATGGAAAGCCAACATCTACTTGACCATATTGTTGTTATAGATGCATTGGACGAATGCTTGGAACCTAGGAGAGTAACACTATTGATCAATACAATCCTCAATGGTTTGGTGGATGTACCAATGAAATTCTTCATTACAAGTCGACCCGAGTCCTGGATCACCTCATCCTTCCATCACAGTCCTGCATCTTTTTTTCAGGAATGTTCACTTCATAAAGGATCATTGCTGGATGAGGAACAAACCGATATTGAAACATACCTGAGATTTTCACTGTCCAATATTGCGACAAAGCATGGATACTCTCAGCCTAACCTTCCCTGGCCAACCGAACCCGAGGTAAAGAATCTTGTTGACCAGTCGGATGGATTATTCATATACGCTGCTACTGCGATGCGGTATATCGATGATACGAACGTAAATCCAAAGACTCGTATAACTCAACTCACACACTCGGCGTTGCCCCTCCCATCTCTGGACAGTTTCTACAATTTGATTATGGACGAAGCATTCAGGAATCTCCTGATTGACTCAGAAAAGATGGCGAGACAGAAATTGCTTGCCACAGTAGTCTGTGTTCAAAACCCATTGTCGCTCGCGGGGATTGCTTCCTTGTTAGAGAAGACACGTGATCAGGTTGAGATTGATTTATCTGGATTTCGGTCGGTAATACATATTCCCTCTACCAGTGATGGACATGTCACCGTCTTTCACGCCTCATTCCGTGAATTCATCGTCGATCCTAAGCGCTGCCTAGCGCACAATGTAGATGAATTGGATGCGCACCATAAACTGGCCACCAACTGTCTTCAATGCATGAAAAAGTCACTTCGTTATAATATTTGTGACCTGGCTGCAGGGAGAATTGGGATACTCCCGCATGATATCACCGATCCTGGCATTATTCCGGAGGCTCTCCGATATTCATGCGTGTATTGGGCATTTCATCTTCTAGAAGTGTTTTCCTCTGGATGTCCATCAGCGATGCTCGACGGTGTTGCTGAATTTGCCGATAACCACATCTTGCACTGGTTCGAGTGCCTCAGTGCATCTGGTGAGCTAGAATCCGGTGTCAAGTCTCTTCGCAAGGCAACAGAAGCGATATCAGCCAGTTCGCTGTTTGGAAATGAATTCTAGCTCACCAATCTTACAGAAATCCAGGACCATGCACAACAAGCACCGCTTGCTGTTCGATGATGCTCGTCGATGCCTCCAGATGGGATCTGAGGCTATAAGCCACCATTGCCTCAATACCTATCGCTCGGCGTTTACATGGATTCCCAAACAATCCCTACTCCGACAGAAATATGCAACATCCTTGTGCAGCATACCTCAAGCTAAAGTCGTCGTGGGTCTCGCGGAATCGTGGGGGCTAACATCCGAGCATGTCATGCAACACCGTGCAGTCGTAACCTCTGTGAAGTTCTCTAGTGACGGCGGTCGAGTGGTATCTGGGTCCTGGGACAGGTCTGTTCGTATATGGCACACAGCGACGGGCGAGTTGGAACGCATGCTGGTGGGGCATTCAGACGTGGTGTGGTGTGTTGCCATCTCGCATGATGGGACACGTGTCGCATCTGGTTCGAGGGACAAGTCAGTGCGAATCTGGGATGCAAATACAGGAGAGACTGTGCGCATATATGAGGGTCATGTGCATACAGTGACGTCTGTAGACTTCTCACCTGACGGGATGCGTATCGTGTCCGGGTCGCGGAAGTCCATTCGGATCTGGAGTATGGTTGCTGGTGAGACAGAGCGGGGATTAGAGGGGCATTCCCATTGGGTAGAGGCTGTGGCGTTCTCTCCTGATGGTACAAGTGTCGTGTCTGGGTCGAGAGATATGACAGTGCGACTCTGGAATGAAGCGAAGGGAGAGATGGAGCGCATATTGGAGGGTCATTCAGATTGGGTGTTGTCTGTCGCTTTCTCCCCCGATGGGTCACATGTTGTGTCTGGTTCCCTTGACAACCCAGTCTTTATCTGGAATGCTAACAGCGGGGAGATTGTGCGCATACTGGAGGGAAGTCCGAGTGTCGTCTGGTCTGTTGCCTTCTCGCCTGGAGGGACACAAATCGTGGCTGGCTTGGCTGACTCTTCGATCCGCATCTGGAATGCGGGGACGGGAAGAATAGAGCACGTGCTGAAGGGCCATGCGAGTGCCGTGCGGTCTGTTGCATTCTCGAGTGACGGGAGACGCATCGTCTCTGGGTCGGGCGATTCCTCTGTCCGGATTTGGGATGTGAAGCAATTAAGATCGAGTCTAGTCTCACGTGAAAGACCACGAAACTCATCTCGCCCTTTGCATGTGATTCCGGGAAAGACAGAACGCCGACTGATGGGACACTCTGGATGGGTGAAGTCAGTGGCATTCTCGCCTGACGGTGCACGGGTTGTGTCTGGGTCAGCAGACAACACAATTCTGGTCTGGAATGCCAGCACCGGAGAGGTGGAGCGTGTACTGGAGGGTCATGCCAATTCTGTGAATTGTGTGGTCTTTTCCCCTGATGGGAAGCAAATTGTGTCTGGTTCAGGCGACAAATCAGTGAGGATATGGAGTGTGGCCACAGGCAGGTTAAGGCACACACTGACGGGCCATTCAGGTTGGGTGCCGTGTGTTGCATTTTCACCTGATGGGACACGTGTGGTTTCTGGTTCAATCGACCACTCTGTCCGGATTTGGAATACCAGGACAGTCAAGGTCGAGCAGATACTTGAGGGACATTCAGATTCTGTGAGGTGTGTTGCTTTCTCCCCTGATGGTGCACATGTTGCGTCTGGCTCGCAAGACCGCTCAGTCCGGATATGGAATGCGACTACCGGGATAGCAGAGCATATACTTGAGGGACGTGATTGGATGACATCCGTTGGCTTTTTACTTGATGGAACGCAAGTCGTCTCAGGTGCGATAAATGAATCAGTTCGTATCTGGAATCTCAGCACCGGCGAATCTACTCCATCGTTCGAATCTGCATCCATCCCATTGCCAAGCGGAAGCCGAGTCACCCATATCTTCCGAGGTGCATTTCAAATCGTCGCCCCGGAGGAGAATCTTGTGTCCCTATCTTGGGACAAGGACTGGATTCTTACAGATCCTCCGTTCGCACCTTGCTACTTCCCCCCTGAGTTTCGTGGCTTTACCACATATTCATTTTCTAAATCCAAAGCATGTTTTGGATATCATTCCGGGCAGGTAGTTATTGTAGATCTTAATCCTGTTTAGCCCTGATTTACCTTCCAATCAATCATTTAATGCTGAGAAAATATTAGTGATTTTCTGATTACTCTAGCTCCTCATACTGACCTCATCTCATTTGACATTATCACACACATTGAGCAAGAATATCTCCCTCGACATCGACCCTCAATGTTCACCATGCTACCCAACATTAGGATATTGTAAAAGTGATATGCTTGAACAATCACCATGATGAAGACAAGGTTGCATGTTAAGTCCGCGTGTCAGGCGCTTAGCTAGCACTTCCGAAGGGGGTTTTCCGGGTTAGTGCGAAGGTCCATAACAGGGCCGAAGGTCGAGAACGGGATCGGACGGATTACGGACGGGGAACGGAGGCGCCGGGGATTTAGGGTAGGTCGCGGAATGGTTCAATCCGGTCGCTGAGAGGTTCGAGGTCGAAGGGACTTGGCTTCAACTTATGTGTTGCGCCCTCCTCGATCGTCTGTCCCTAATTTCGGAAGGGAGGCGGAGTTTACCGGAAATGAATCGGAAACTGGGGGGGAACTAATTCGATATTCGTACTAGCGAACAGTCTAGTCGACTGGGAGACTATATACATGCGACTGTCTTGTACTATCTTTTGCCAGTAATAAAACAAGGGAAAAGGAAGTACAAGGGGGTCAATATAAAAGAGAGAACAAGGGAGCGAGGTACGCGATAGTCCTGCGCGTCGGTTATCAAAGTATTGAGTCTCGGTCGGGGACGGACTCGGAGGTGGTGTCTCGGTCACAATGGGATCGGAAGCGGACAGTGGACTCTGGGTCGGACTTGTCGGGAACGGAGATTACGGAAACGGTCCTTCATCCTTTCGGTCGGAAAGGTCTCGGACTAAGGAGGGGTGGTTGTGGGGGTTGTTGGAGGTATGGGCTATAACATTGCAGCCAATCAGTATTGTTTTGTTGTTTCTTGCATGCCTCTTGTTCTTTGTGCTTATTGTTATCCATGCTCATGGCTGTCTGGGAAACCAATTGGAGGAGGGTCCATGTGTTTTTAGATAAAGCATAAAGAAGTGCTGATTTAAATGTAATTAATATTTGGTTAGGGTTAGGGTTAGGGTTGACATGGTTGGGTGAAATCCGTTGCCTTCTTGTTTGGTGGAAAGCGAGTTGTCTTAGGTTCAGTATATCATGCAGTGCATATCTGGAATTTCATCACCGGTGAATCGACTCCATTGGCTGAATCCCCATCCATCGCATTGCCAAATGGAAGCCGAGTTACCCACATCTTCCGAGGTGCACTTCAAATCGTTTCTCCAGAGGAGCATCTTGTGTCTGTATCTTTCAATAAGGACTTGATTCTTAGAGACCCTCCGTTCGTACCTTGCTATTTCCCCCCTGAGTTTTGTGATTTTTACCCATATTCATTCTGTTAAGTCCGCGTGTCAGGCGCTTAGCTAGTACTTCCGAAGGGGGTTTCCGGGTTAATGCGAAGGTCCGTAACGGGGCCGAAGACCGAGATCGGAATTGAGCGGATTACGGACGGAGACGGAGGTGCCGGGAGTTTAGGGTAGGTCACGGAATAGATCAATCCGGTCGCTGAGGTGTTTGAAGTCGAAGGGACTTGGCTTCAACTTATGTGTTGCGCCCTCCTCGATCGTCTGTCCCTAATTTCGGAAAGGAGGCGGAGTTTACCGGAAATGAATCGGAAACTGGGAGGGGGAAACTAATTCGATATTCGTACTAGCGAACAGTCCAGTCGACTGTGAGACTATATACATGTAACGCTCTTTGTACTAACTTTAGCCGGTCATAAAACAAGGGAAAAGGAAGTACAAGGGTGTTAATACAAAAGAGAGAACAAGGGAGTGAGGTACGCGATGATCCTGCGCGTCGGTTATTGATCGTGTCGGAACCTTGACTTTCGGAGTATTTGGAGGTTTGGATTCGGGCTGCGGGGGGTCGGAATCGGGGGGTCTCGGAAAGTATTCCGGATATTTGGAATTCGGCTGTTCGGGCTCTGGTCGATCGGAAAGGTCTCGGAAACGGTGTGGGTGGTTGTGGGGGTTACTGTGGGTTTGTTTGAGGGCATGGGCTATAACACATTCTCTAAATCCAAAGCATGTTTTGGATATGACTCAGGACAGCTTGTTATTGTAGATCTTAATCCTGTCCAGCCCTAATTTGCTTTCCATAAAATCATATGATGCCAAAAACATATTATTGTTCTCCTAAAATTTTTGATTTCTCTAGCTTCCTCTAGGCTATTCTCATACTTGACTCATTTGACATTGATTAATGTTAGCAATCAATAACAGGCATGGATATTTTTGGCCAAGCACTCCATGGCCAACTGCAGTCAGTTCAAGAGTTTTGAACAGTCAGATGGATTATTCAAATTTGATGAATTTATGGTGGATCCCCAATGCTGCAAAGCTCAGCATAGATTATCCAAGATACCATCAAATGCTTACTTTCAAGTTCCTACAACTCTTGATGAATAATGTGATATCTGCAGGATGGACACAAAGGCTGAATGTGATTGTTACAGGTGCTGTTGGTGGGTTGATATATTTATCTCACCCTTTCCAGCTGCAGTGGAAATGTGAATTTGTTCAGGTCTTGGGAGTCCAACCCTGTGAATCATCAAGCACACTAACTAATGGTGATTGGTTTCCAGTCTTGGTGTATTCTCCTCAATGGAGATGTGGACTGTGGATTGAAGGGAAAGACTTGCAACAGTATATATTTGATGGTGGGGAAAAGTGGGGTAGACATCAGAGATGAGGGTGTTGAGTTGGCAAGGTCTGCTGACAGAAGCAATACCAGCAATAGAACATGAGAAGGCAGGAGCACATTGATTAAGTAGCTGAGTGTGACTTTCCTATGCTAATATCAAACACAATTCTAGTCTTTGATACTGGTCTGTATTGTTGTTATGGCCTGAATAATGTTATCTCATCATTTTTAAGATCCTCACGCCGCATGTATGGTTAGTGAGGAAATGTAAGGAGCACCCTCCTAAAAGCATGCAAGCCCAAAATTCATCCATTTCTTCTGTAAACTCCTATCCTGATCGTCTTCATGCCCCAAGTCTGCACAATGGTGTGAACCTGTCCAAATTGTACACGGGGGTTGCCAATCCCGAAGGTTGTGCAATGTATTACAGGGATGTTACATAAATTTCATCCAAGCTCAGAAAAGACAGGAAGCTGTTGCCTGAAGAACATCAAACATGAATCGACGTGGGACTCTGTCTCTTATGTGCTTCGAAAGGTCACATGGTCAAAGACTGCCCTAAATCCAATTCCCAATCCCCATCGACTTCTTCTTCTAACAACAAATCCAACAACTGCAACAACAAGAAAATGACAAAAGCACGTGTGACCAAGGCAAGTACATCCGACACCAATGCCAAAGACAACATGGCAACAGAGTTGAAAAAATGAGCTGCAACCTCGGAAATGCACAAGCTGAGGATTGCATTGGCCTCTCTCATGTGCCATTCTTGAATGCCCTTTCTCCTATTTCTCACATTTCTTCTACTTCTGATACTTCGAAAACTTTGCTTATACTTAATGTGTCTTGTTCTCTTATTCCCGAACTTCCTCTTGTTATGCTCTTAGATTGTGGTTCTTCAGACTGCTTTATTGAATCACGAGTTGTGCAAAAATATTCTTTGCCTACTAATTCAGTTCCTGCTATTCCATTGAAATTATTTGACGGTTCTACTAACTCTGTCATTACTCAGACTATGTCAGGCTTCGGGTACTGATAGACTTTGGTACTGCTAAAGATGGCCAAGTCCTGCAGGCCAAGAGTAGTGGCGTTGGCTTCAACCTACTCGTGCGTTGCACCCTACTTGCCATGTGTGCCACTGGATTTGCAACAGACAGATACTTGGGAGGATGCTGATGATGCTAGCCCAAGTCGAGGACTTAACAGAGGAGAAGAAGGTAGAAGGGCCTAAGCCTAGTCGATACCCAGAATGAGGAAATATGTACATGCATGTCCTACTTATATAGGTTAAGAAGCAACATGTGGAATAAGGAATGTGAGACAACAAGGTATGCAGAGCATGTGGTTATTGTCCACAACAAGTAAAATTAGAATGAAGGAATGTAAAACGGGGATAAGACAATAAAGGATAGGATAATAGAGATGTGGCCAAGGATAGGACAATAGGGAGTGGCTGACTATAAAACAATGGAGTTGTGACCAAGGATAATACAAGGACAGGAAGTCCCGATGTGAGATGGACCAAAGGTGAGGACAAGGAGTGTGGATGGTGGATGGACCAAGCTGAGACTGGCGTACCAAGTGTTATGCATGTGGCATGGACACTTGGTCGTGGATATAGGATGGTTGCTTGGTCGGCGCTGCCAAATAAATGGGTCTCGGTATGTGTACTTGACAGACTACTACAATTCCAATCTGATTTCCAACCGGCAAACTTCAGAACGTTACTTTCTATGTAACAACATTGGACGGCAGTTGCTCTGCAGTACTTGGCTTCAACTGGCTCACCTGCTACAATCCATCGATTGACTGGGTATTGGGCAGTATAACCTTCAAGTCTACGAAACTGACTACTGTTCCGACACCTCAGGCCTCAACTGCTGCTTCACAGTCCAGGACCCTGCTTCCTAGCAATCTGTTGCCATCTCCAAAGTTGGAAGCACCACAGATAGCCCTAGTTAATGCAGAAGCGTTTGTTCGTGCCTGTAAACTAGAAGGTTCGCAAGCCTTTCAACTCGACCTCACGGATCTCGACAAATATGCTCGAGGCTCCACTATGGTCGACTCTTCCAACAACCTGGATAGCATTAAACAGCATGTTCCAAAATTCTATCATGACTTTGCTGATGTCTTTAGTAAACAGCATGGTAATACACTAGCACCTCATAGACCCTACGATCTCAAGATCAACCTCGAGGGTGGCACCTTGCCCCCTCTTGGTCCCATTTATTCCCTCTCAGTATCCGAACTCAAATCACTACAAGACTTCATCGACAAACACCTCAACATGGGCTTTATTTGACCCTCATGTTCGTCACATGGTGCTCCAGTACTATTCGTATGCAAGAAGGACGGCTCCCTGCGGCTCTACGCAGACTTTCACAGTCTAACAGAATCACAAAGAAGGACCATTATCCACTTCCCCTTATTTCTGACCTCTTAGACGCCCCAAAGAAAGCTCGTATATACACTAAAATCAACCTCAGACATGCCTATCACCTTGTTTGAATTGCAGAAGGAGACAAATGGAAGACAGCCTTTAGGACACGTTATGGATCCTTTGAGTGGCTTGTTATGCCTTTCAGACTTTCTAATGCCCCTGCTGCATTTCAGCACTTCATGAACGACATTTTTGGCAACCTATTAGACAACTGCACTATAGTCTATTTGTGTCAAGTACATGTACCGAGGTCCCAGTTATTCGGCAGTGCCGACCGAGCAGCCATTCTACATCCACGTTCAAGTGTCCATGCCACATGCACGTTACTTGGTACACCGTTCTAGACTTGGCACGTTCTGCCACACCATTTGCCCATTCCTTGATCTGTTTCACTTCGGGACTTCCTGTCCTTGTATTATCCTTGGTCACAACTCCATTGTTTTATACTTGGCCACTCCTTATTGTCCTATCTTGAGTCACAACTCTATTATCCTATCCTTTATTGTTCTATCCCTGTTTTGCATTCCTTGTTCTAATTTTATTCATTGTGGACAATAGCCACATGCTCTGCATACCTTATTGTCCCACATTCCTTATTCCACATGTCGCTTCTTAACCTATATAAGTAGGACATGCATGTACATATTTCCTCATTCTGGGTATCGACTAGGCTTAGGCCCTTCTACCTTCTTCTCCTCTGTTAAGTCCTTGACTTGGGCTGGAATCATCAGCATCCTCCCAAGTATCTGTCTGTTGCAAATCCAGTGGCACACATGGCAAGTAGGGTGCAACGCACGAGTAGGTTGAAGCCAACACCACTACTCTTGGCCTGCAGGACTTGGCCATAGTCCACCCGACCTTTTCACCAACACCCCTCGGCAGTACCAAAGTCCATCAGTACCCAAAGCTTGACAATTTGGACGACATCCTCATCTATTCCAACGACAAATCCTCGCATATCGAACACATTCGCGAAGTTCTACGACGATTACACAAACACAACTTGTATGCTTGAGAAGACAAATGTTCGTTCCACCAAACATCCGTTGAATACCTCGGATATATCTTATCACCAGAAGGTCTTACAATGGTGGAAGACAAAGTCAAATGCATCACCCAATGGCCCGAGCCACATAAAGTCAAAGATGTCCAATCATTCCTCGGATTTGCGAACTTCTATCAGAGATTTATTTTCAACTATTCCTCTATTATGACTCCTCTTACTCGACTCACTGGCAAAGGTCTGGCTTGGAACTGGAGTGAGGAGTGTAGAGATGCATTCAATAACCTGAAACTGGCATTCACGTCTGCCCCCATTTTGACTCATTGGACTCCTGATTTGCCCTTGATTGTGGAGACAGATGCATCAGATTATGCTTTAGCAGCTATACTCTCTCAACACTCCCCAGATGGTGAGCTTCATCCTGTCGCCTTTCATTCCTGAACTTTCACCTCTCCAGAACTCAATTACGGTGTTCACGACAAAGAACTGCTTATGATTTTCGAAGCTTTTCAAAAGTGGCGTCATTACCTAGAAGGTTCTGGCAACCCTGTCAATGTCATCACTGATCATAAAAACTTGGAGTACTTTTGTACAACCAAGTTGTTGACTAGACATCATGCTAGGTGGTTGGAATACCTCTCTCAGTTTAATCTTGTCATCTGTTTCAGACCAGGTCGTTTGGGCACTAAGCCTGATTTGCTCACCAGATGATGGGACATCTACCTTAAGGAGGGGATGAGCAACTACTGTCAAGTCCATGTACCGAGACCCATCCGCTGGCAGTGCCGACCGAGCAATTACTCTATATTCACGACCAAGTGCCCGCATCGCCCGCATAACACTTGGTGCGCCGGTCCCGGCTCGGCACATTCGCCATCCGCACTCCTGGGCTCGTTTTCACCTCGGGACTCCCCGTCCTTGTATTATCCTCGGACGCGACCCATTGTTTTATATCCGGCCACTCCTTATTGTCCCCTTTCGAGTCGTGATCCTATTATACTGTCTTTTATTGTTCTATCCCCGCTTTGCATTCCTTGTTCTAATTTTGTTTGTTGTGGACAACAACCACATTGCTCTGCATACCTTGTTGTCCCACATTCCTTATTCCACATGTCGCTTCTTAACCTATATAAGTAGGACATGCATGTACATACTTCCTCATTCTGGGTATCGACTAGGCTTAGGCCCTTCTACCTTCTTCCTTTCTGTTAAGTCCTCGACTCAGGCCGGCATCTTCAGCATCCCCCTGAGTATCTGTCTGTTGCAAATACAGTGGCACGCACGGCAAGTAGGGTGCAACGCATGAGTATGTTGAAGCCAATGCCACTACTCTTGGCCTGCAGGACTTGGCCATAGTCCGCCCAACCTTTCGACAACACCCTTCGGCAGTACCAAAGTCCGTCAGTATCTGGCTCCTGACAACTACACCACCATTAATCCCCAGAACCTTCCACCCATCTTCTCTCAACATCAGTTGACGACATCCCTTCGAGCCACAAGCCTCATCGAACCTGTACTGAGGGCCTCGACTCTTATGGATACCGAGTGTATCTGTCAGGAACCGTATGCCAGCAAGCCGATTATTCAATCCAGCCCACTCAGCCCAACTCCGCCCTCACTCGCTATTCAACATTACGCCCTCAGCCCATGGACTATATGCACCTCGTATATCCATCTTGGCGTCACGTGCTCCTGTCAAATCACTCCACTCATTTACGTCACATTCC
>QLPG01016754.1:873-11343 GCA_003314385.1 Gomphus sp. MG54 | reverse complement strand
CCCCTGCTTAGCTCGCCTCCGAGACCTACCTCGGGGCTGTAAGAGGGTTGCCCTTACAGTGGCACTAGGAGAATTGTTACATATAGGTGAACTCTGAAAGGGATAATAATGAAGCCCAGTTGTCTTGTTGATAGTTTCAATAGACACAAAGGTACTGTTCTAATGTTTGATTAGTATACTTGGTCTGGCCATCGCCTTCTGGGTGATAGCCTGAGGTGAAATGCAACTTCATATCGAGGGCTGTCCTGAGAGAATGCCAGAAGTGGGACACAAATTCTGAGCCTCTATCTGAAGTGATGTGGGGAGGAATGCTGGGTTTAGAGAATATGTGAACTACAAAGAGTTCTGCAAGTTGAGCAGAAGAGATAGTAATGGAAGTGGGAATGAAGATAAACTGTTTGGAAAAGTGGTTGATGATGACTAGGATGGCTGTGAACCCCCAAGATGTGGGGGGCTGTTCGATGAAGTCCATGGATATCAAGTTCCAGGGTTTTTCTGGCACTGGAAACTTCTTGAACAATCCATAGGGCTTATGATATTTGTTATGAACTGACTCAGACCACTCCCTGAAACAGACTTTCTGGGAACCCAACCGGAAAACCATGATGTCCGACCCTGACACTTTCCACAATGCTGGAAATCAAGGTTCCACACTTAAACAACCTTAAGATTGACACGTACCTCATCCCTTATTTTCACCCCCTTATTAGCCCCCTTGTATTTTTCCCATCCCCTTGTCTTTACTCGGTACAAGATGGTACAAGGATAGATACATATATATAAAACACTAGTCGACTGGACTATTCGCCAGTACGAATATTGAATTAGTTCTGCGTCATAGTTCCGATTCAGTTCCAGTAACTTTCCGACTTTCCAAAATTAGGGACAGATGATCGAGGAGGGTGCAACACATAAATCGAAGCTAGTCCCTGTGACCTAGTACCACTTGAACGACTAGTCAGTCCACCTATACCATGAACAGTCTGAAACCTACGTGCTTCTATCCTTCTGCACTTCCATCCAAGCCAACCTCCAATTCTCAAATACTCCAGGAACAGGGACTTCTGGAGACCATTGGGAACCCTCAGAAATAATCCTAGAAGCACCAGCCAAGCACCGGATATACGATCTTAACAATATTACAATTTATTCCACATACACATCATGCAGCATTTGCAGTAGTCTTTGATGAATGACCTCATGCTAGGCCAATTGTAGTTGCATCTAACAAGGTCTATGGTTTTGTTAATTCCAAAGTGTCCAGAAAGAATGTGATCATGCTTATGTTGTAACACAGGTAAGCATAAGCCTTGTGCCTTGGGAACATAGATGCAATTATTGAATAGTAACAGACCATTGGAATTAGTCTGCCACTTTGGGTTATCATTATTCATGAGGTGTTTCTGGGCTAAGGAGTCGGAAGGAAGATGATGTTTAATGTTGTTCAGGATGCCCTCGGTGTCCATAAGATTCAAGGCTCTCAGTATGGGTTAGATGAGGCTTGTGGCTTGAAGGGACATGGTCAACTGATGTTGAGAGAAGATGGGTCGAAGGTTCTGGGGATCAATGGTGGTGTAGTCACTCATCCCCTCCTTAAGATAGACATCCCATCATCTATTGAGCGAATCAGGCTTAGTTCCTAAATGACCTGGTCTGAAATAAATGATGAGATTAAACTATGAAAGGTATTCTGACCACTTAGCTTGATGTCTAGTCAATAACTTGGTTATGCAAAAGTACTCTAAGTTCTTATAATCAATGATGACATTAATGGGGTTGGTGGAACCTTCCAAGTAGTGACACCACTTTTGAAAAGCTTCAAAATCATGAGCAGTTCTTTATTGTGAACATCATAGTTGAGCTTGGGGGAAGTGAAAGTTTGGGGATAAGATGCAACAGAATGAAGCTCACCATCTGGGGTGTGTTGAGAGAGTATAGCTGCTAAAGTGTAATCTGATGCATCCGTTTCCACAATGAAGGGCAAATCAGGAGTCTAATGAGTTAAGATAGGGGCAGATGTGAATGCCAGTTTTAGTTTATTAAACACATCTCTGTGCTCCTCACTCCAGTTCCATGCCAGACCTTTGCGAGTGAGTCGAGTAAGGGGAGTTGTAATAGAGGAATAGTTGAAAATGAATCATCGATAGAAGTTTGCAAATCCAAGGAATGATTGGATGTCTTTGACTTTTTGCAGCTCAGGCCATTGAGTGATGCACTTGACTTTGTCTTCCACAATTATAAGACTGTTGGGGGATAGAATATATCTGAGGTATTCGATGGAAGTTTGGTGGAAGGAGCATTTGTCTTCTCAAGCGTAACCGTTGTGTTTGCATAATTATTGAAGAACTTTACGAACATGTTTGATATGCGAGGATTGATTGTTGGAATAGATGAGCATATCATCCAAATAGACAATGGTGCAATTGTCCAATAGATCACCAAAAATATTGTTCATGAAGTGCTGAAATGCAGCAGGGGCATTAGATAGACCAAAAAGCATGACAAGCCACTCAAAAGATGTTATCTTTGGCATTGGTGTCAGATGTGCTCACCTTGGTCATGTGTGCTTTCCTCGATTTTGTGTTATTGTTCTTGTTGTTAGAAGAAGTTGATGATGATTGGGAATTGGATTTCGGGAAGTTTTTGACCATGTGACCTTTTGAAGCATACAAGAGATAGAGTCCCATGTCGAGTTACCTTTGATGTTCTTTGGGCAACAGGTTCCCATCTTTTCTGAGCTTAGATGAAATGTCATTAGCGTGGTTGTTACTTTTGGGACACTTATTGTTGCCATTCTTCTTCCCCCCCTTCTTACTCTTCTTGTTGTTTGAGTTATTCGAATTGGAGGAAGACTGGTTGTTGTTGTTAGGGATGGATTTAGACAAGGACCCATTTGGTCTTTCAGGCATTCCAAAGTTGTTGTACTCCTTGCATTCCCAGTATCTGCTGTTGATATCAAGTGAATACTGTCTGAGTTCAGCGAGAGATTTGAATTGAGGAAAATAAAGGAGGCTGCCCTTGATAGGTCTGGCCAACCCTTTCTATGTTGACAGGGAAGGTCTAGAGACTCTGAACTGTCACACATAGAGAGCAACAATGGCCTTTGGGGCTTGTCAATATGGATGCTAAAGACAAGACCCAAAGATGTGCAATGGTGCATCGTTATGGGCGCTTATTTTAAGCGCCAGAGAACACAAATGCAAAAGAGAAAAGTGCAAAAGAGAAACAAAGATGCAAGTGCAAAACTGTTAAATCCGCATATTAGTGCTCAGCTAGAGACTTCCGGAAGGGGTCGGGGGTTTTCTGTTAGGGTTCCGAGGGGAGAGTTCATATTCCGAAGGTGGGGTAAGGGTTTGGATCAGATCAGAATCGGAATTGGAATCGGGGAATGGAAGTCGGAATGCCGGGACTCTGGGGGCTGTTCGGTATAGGGTGGTATGAGTAGTTTGAGGTCGCAGGGACTTGGCTTCAACTTATGTGTTACGCCCTCCTCGATCGTCTGTCCCTAATTTCGGAGAATTGGGAAGTTTACCAGAAACTAATCAAAAACTATGATGCAAATTAAGTCGATATTCATACTGGCGAATAGTCCAGTTGACTGGGAGACTATATACATGTGACTATCCTTGTACTATCTTTGCCAGTCATAAAACAAGGAGAAGGAGAGTACAAGGGGTCAATAGAAAGGAGAAAACAAGGGAGTGAGGTACACGATGGTCCTGCGCATTGGTTATCAAAGTAGCACAACCTTGACTTTGGAGTCTTCGGAGGTTCGGAATCGCAGAACCTCGGAATGTATGTCGGACCTCTGGAAATCTGTTATGCAGGCTTGGGCGATCAGAAGGGTCCCGGAAATGGTGCAGGTGGTTGTGGTGCTCAATGTGGGTTTGTTTGGCGGCATGAGCTATAACAGTATCCCTCCACTAGGACCGAGGGCTCAAGGTCCTAAGCTTAATTGGGGCGGTAATTAAGATGGACATTACTGTGGGAGTTCTTTGATAGTTCCCTGGGATGTTCTGATTGATAAGTGCTGAAGGTTCGTTTGTCTATAAAAAGGGGGTGTTTGCAGAACTGGGGGGGCCTTTCCCCAATGGAGAATGTGGATCCTCAACCCTCAGGAAGTTTCGGAATTCTTTTCCATTTTTTCCTCTCTGGAGCATCGTCGGGGGAGTCCGACAGGGGTCTCGAGGATGAAGTTCGACACCTGGGGGGCATTGATGCTGATGTGGTGGCGTTGCGGGCTCGTGCCGTCACGATTCGTGACTCCCTCGGTTTGTCTAACCAGCTTAATTTCTCCCTCCTCTAACTTCTCCGTAGTGCAGGGGCGTTTCCTAGATCCGTTACTGTCCGGAGATCATCCTCTAGGTCGGCCAGTGCGGGGTGTTATCCCTAGTGGCCTGGTGGCAGGGGCGGATGGTCCGGAAGCCTTCGATCAGATTTCCACGTTCCTGACCCATCTGGACGCCTTCCAGGCGACATCGAGTTATTTCCATGATCTCCTCATGGCACTCGATAGTTGCCTGCTGTGGATTATTGAGTTGTCGGAATTGCATTCAGGGGAGGTTACACTGGCTCGGAATCTTGTCAACGTGTTGTCGTCCTTGGTTAGTCAGGGGGTTGGTCCCCATGATCAGTTCTTGGGTGGTGTTTATCCTTTGGAGACTGGAGGGGCCTTGGGCGAGTCCTTTGAGTGACTCGGTCGTGGAATGGATGTTCGATATGAGGGGTCCGTTGGGTGGTTCTAAAGGGTTTAAGGGGTGGAGCCTCTAGGGCTGGTCCAAGTTGGAACAGTTTGAGTTTTTGGTTGGGTTGGTTCCATCCAAGGCCTGGGTGTTCCATGTTAATAATAAATGGATTTTTGTATTATTGGGTTGTGAGTGTGATCGTGGAAGGCATCGAGGTGGTTTTTCCTAGAGGGGAGCTGTCGGTGTTTCCCAATTGATGGGTTGTTCCGGTTGATTTTCCTCTTTTTGGTGGATGTTTCCTCGTTCGTTCGACTGCAGGGTCATGGTGTGATGTTTGCGTTAGTCGTGGAGATCATAGCGTTCATTCTACCGGATTGTCGCTTGGACGGAGGTAGTATCGTCAGGATTCGGGGAATGTCCTGCAAGGCTCGAGTCTCAGTTGAAATCGTTGATTAGTTTTAGCTCGTATTAACATTCTAACAAGAAGGGGGTCTAGTTGAGAGAATCTACATGGTACCGTTAGTCTAAGGGATGGTATGGAATTCTGCGAGGGTCAGGGTTCTTCCCAAGCGGAGTTTTTAGAGGGTCATATTTGAGCGCTGAGTGAAGACTGCTGGCTCCATATTACCAAGAATCAGTTCGGACATAGGCTAAACAAAGTAGTACTCAATACCTTATTGATTGTTGGATTGCGGTGGGTGAGCGTGTGGTGTCCGGTAACTAGAATCTGATGGATTTTCAGAGGGTCATGGTCGAAACTTATCGATGGATGGTCACGGGTGTTTGGGAGAGTCGGATTCGGAGTTCCGAGGGTCGGAGTGTTTCCGCATAGGGGTCGAAATCTCTTTCGATGATTGTTCACGGGAGGTCATATTCCTGAAAGGCTGGATGCGTTGTTTTGTTTTACATTGGTAGGCATAGTTGGTGTTCAACACAAACCACTGGTGCCGGAGTTGGGGGCCTAACTTCATTCCTTGGTTTCCGAAGCGTCCGACATCTCAGACTCTTCTTCAACCTCTTCCATCACGGAGGCTGCTTGCCCCTTGGTGACTGTGGTGGTGGATCTTGGGCATTCCTTGGCTGGGTGGCCCGATCTGCTGCAGAAGAGGCAGAGGTTTTGTTCGAAGTGGCATTGCTGTTCTTGTGGCATAAGTTTTCCGTCTTTCCCTAATCTGGACAAAAGATCCATGGTAGTCCTGCTGCCACTGGATGGGGTCATGGGTTGGCCTACATTGGCCATCTTATTGCCCATGTTAGGGGCCGAATACGTGGTCACAGGGGTCCTGCCTCTGTCATAGGAGCAGTCGAAGTTCTGGGTGGAGGGGGGTTCTCTGGCAATTTCGGATCATCGCTCCCAGTAGTGGGCATCGACGGATTGGGACAGGAGATAGAGTTGGAGCAAGGAATGGAGTTTTCCTATTCTAGGGATCTCATCCTTGATTCTGCTGGGGAGTCCGTTGTAGAACTGGCGACGAAGTGCAGTGTTGCCCCAGTGGATGTGGGTGGCTAGTCGATTGAATTCGACTACATATTTCGTGATGTGCTGATTATTGTGCATGCAGAGGGTCTCGAGGTCTGCTTCGGCTTCTCCTTCTGGGTCGTGGGGGCCGAAGTTGGTTTTGAGTTCATTCACGAATTCCTCATAGTCATGGAGCCAGTCTGGCTCGTTGGGGGCAGAGAGGGCTGGTTCGAAGTCCAGGGCGGTACCGGTGAGGTACGACAGTACATAGGTTACCTTGGTGCTCTCGGTGTCGAAGGCATCAGGGCGGTCACAGAAGTTTAGTTTACATTGCACTAGGAAGGCTTGTAGTTTTCTTGTATTGGATCCATCGAAGGTATCCAGATCCCGAACCTTGGTGGTGTGGGGAGCTGATCTTCTAGGGCTGGCTAAGTTACTTGCCAGCATAACGAGGGCCTGAGTGAGATCAGGCACGACGTTGGGTCCTAAGGCGGGGGCCCCTCCCGGTTGTGCAGGAGGCGGTGGTGCTGTGGCCAGTGGTGTGACATGGGGTTGGGCCACGGGGGGTGGTGCAGCGAACGGGGGTACGGTGGGTGGTGCAACGGGTGGTGGTACATAGGGGGGCACCGACAAGTCTGACGGTGCTGCTGTGGATGGTCCTGAGCTGGACCACATATCCGCTGGCAATGATTGTTGAATCGCCGGGGGATGGTTCACCAAGAACGGGTTGGTCAAGTTCAAATGCTGGTGTTGGTCTGCGTCCAAAAATCCAGAGTCAGAGGAGGGCTCCGGGGGGTGAGCTGGGGTCTGAGGTGTCTGAAAACTTGGTCCGGGGACGGGCAGTCCTTGGGGGATGGATGCACGGTGGGCAGATGCCCGAGTGATTGTCTGCATGGCTTGTGAACATGTGATAGGTCTCATGCTAAATGACGATCAGGAGTGTGAGTACAAATATACTGTTAAATACGCATATTGGTGCTCAGCTAGAGACTTCTGGAAGGGGTTGGGGGTTTTCTGTTAGGGTTCCAAGGGGAGAGTTCATATTCCGAAGGCAGGGTAAGGGTTTGGATCGGATCGGAATTGGAATCGGGGAATGGAAGTCGGAACGCCGGGACTCTGGGGGCTGTTCGGTATAGGGTGGTACAAGTGGTTTGAGGTCGCAGGGACTTGGCTTCAACTTATGTGTTACGCCCTCCTCGATCGTCTGTCCCTAATTTTGGAGAGTTGGGAATTTTACTGGAAACTAATCAGAAACTATGACACAAATTAAGTCGATATTCATACTGGTGAATAGTCCAGTTGACTGGGAGACTATATACATGTGACTATCCTTGTACTATCTTTGCCAGTCATAAAACAAGGAGAAGGAGAGTACAAGGGGTCAATAGAAAGGAGAAAACAAGGGAGTGAGGTATGCGATGGTCCTGCGCATTGGTTATCAAAGTAGCACAACCTTGACTTTGGAGTCTTCGGAGGTTCGGAATTGCGGAACCTTGGAATGTATGTCGGACATCCAGAAATCTGTTATGCAGGCTTGGGCGATCGGAAGGGTCCCAGAAATGGTGCATGTGGTTGTGGTGCTCAATGTGGGTTTGTTTGGTGGCATGGGCTATAACAAAAACACAAATGCAGGGGAATAAAATCATGACCCAACATTCTATGCCACATGTGTGAGGGTGGTGTCATTCCACTGGGTGTGAGTGGAGGCTCAGGAAAAATTGATGAAGTATTGCACTGCCCATTGGGTGTCTTTCATGACTCTTTTTCCAAGCACTATTTCTGCTTGTGCAGTGTTGTTGAATGGACTGATGTTTGTCTCGAGTTCTTGTCAAAAGTCTTTCCAGACCTTAAGCCAGCTAGGCTCAGGTTGGATTTTGCCCAGAATAGTGGGTTCAAAGTACTGAAGTGTGGGGCCTGTGAGGTATGAAATGACATACTAGACCCTCAACACATCCGACAAGAATGCAAATAGACGGTCTCTGTCAGGAACCGTACGCCAGCAAGCCGACTATTCAATTCAGCCCACTCAGCCCAACTCCACCTTTGCTTGCTGTTCAACATTACGCCCTCAGCCCACGGACTATATGCACCTCGTGTATCCGTCTTGGCATCACATGCTCCTATCAAATCACTCCGCTCATTTACATCACATTCCACATGCTCGCTTTTCCATTCCAAACTCATTTACGTTTAATATCTTTCATTACATTTCATTTCCTTTTCATCTGTTCGCAATTCCGTTCACTCCTTTATATCCAAATCTGCTCTTACATCCTTAGGGTAACTTCGTTGGGAATCTGAGTGACACATCACTCAACAATGTCACAGAGGAGATCATTATTAGGATGTAGTATTTCTGTTTCTCGCTTTTCACGTTCCTCGGCTTTGTCATTCTATTATAGGAATATATTCGACTCCTAATAGATTAGAAAGTAATATAAAAGGCCTTGTACTATTAGTTCAGTCTTCAGTCAGAAAATCAATCTTGATTTTGATTAAGATCCTCTGTTCACTTCCATCTCACTTCGCTATTACGAAATTTGGGGACCATGCAATCCAAGTGGGCGTAACACAAGTACATTGAAGCCAACCCCAACTCCGAACCTTGCCAATAACCTTGCCATTGGGAGATTATAATATATTACGATTACATCTTTATCACTATCATAACAGTCTCGAAAGTTCAGTGCACATTGTAAGAAGAATGTACAAAGCTTAGCTTGGTCGGTGTCAAGTCCACGTACCGAGACCCATCCGCCGGCAGTGCCGACCGAGCAATCATCCTATATCCACCACCAAGTGCCCACGTCGCATGCATAACACTTGGTGCGCCAGTCCCAGCTCGGCACATCCGCCATCCACATTCCTTGGTCTGTTTCACCTCGGGACTTCCTGTCCTTGTACTATCCTCGGTTACCAGCCTTGTCTTATAGTCTGGCACCTCCTATTGTCCTATCTTCGGACACATTCTATTATCCTGTCTTTTATTATTCTATCCCTGCTTTGCATTCCTTGTTCTAATTTTGTTCGTTGTAGACAATGACCACATGCTCTGCATACCTTATTGTCTCACATTCCTTATTCCACATGTCGCTTCTTAACCTATATAAGTAGGACATGGATGTACATACTTCCTCATTCTGGGTATCGACTAGGCTTAGGCCCTTCTACCTTCTTCTCCTCTGTTAAGTCCTCGACTCGGGCCAGCATCCTCAGCATCCCCCCGTGTATCTGTCTGTTGTAAATACAGTGGCATGCATGGCAAGTAGGGCACAACGCACGAGTACGTTGAAGCCAATGCCACTACTCTTGGCCTGCAGGACTTGGCCATAGTCCGCCCGACCTTTCAACGACACCCCTTGGCAGTACCAAAGTCCGTCAGTACCTGACGCTTGACAGTATACCCAGAATCAAACTACTTTCCATGCACTCATGGTTTACGAATATGGTCTTTCAAGACACCCTTTTAATGATCTTTCCACCTTGTTATTCCGAACCGGGTCTCCCGGTGGCCTTTCTAACTGTTTTGAATCAGGATCTGTTCATAGCTTCACCGGATCGTTTTACTCCTAGGAGGTTGTCCAACAAGACAGATCCACGCCACTGCATTTCCAACCCAAGACCAGTATAGATTTGTAGACCACCCAGTTCAGAAGAACTTCAGTCTTTTCCGGCCGACTGGAAGGCAACACCCCACCCTCGGCAATCTGTCCGGCATGCTTGATCAATCAGCATCAGCTTACAGACCATTTGAAAAATTTGTTTATGATTATGACCTTTTCCCGATCTAGTATTTCTTGCTAACAAAGCACAGATACACTTACTGGATTTTCCGTCTGGACAATCAGTCCACCCATCTGTCTGTCATATACTAGATCTGTTGGCCAGCAATATTCGGGCACAACTTGTTCACCCATTATAATCCGTTGATTAATAGGGTATTGGGCAGTATTATAATCCGTCAAGCTACTAACACTTTTAGGTGCATCCCGATGGCCTCGGTCCAGGCGGCATTTGCCACTGTTCCAAAAGCCTCACACAGGATCCTGTTCCGTCGCTGGAAGCTTCGCCAATAGCCCTAGTCAATGCAACTGCCTTGTGCATGTTTGTATACCAGAACGGCTGGCAAGTTTTTTGGCAGGGACCTCTCGGTCAGCGTTGTCATTCGGCACGTTTGGCCATGGTCTCACCCATCTGTCCCCATCGGTTCCCTATCTTTCACCCCGTATATGCGTGTCATATGCATTTTCAACCCTCCTCCATTCTTCTCGGCTAGAGGCCGACACATTTAGTAGACGGTGGGACGTCTACCTAAAAGGGGGGGGG
>QLPG01016752.1:0-17630 GCA_003314385.1 Gomphus sp. MG54 | reverse complement strand
CTCTCCTCCTTCTGTTCAGAAGTCCTCTCTCAGGCCGACATCCTCGGCATTCGCCTGAGCATCCGTTCCCGTTACAAATTAGTGGCACGCACAGGAGGCAGGGCGCAACGCACGAGTACGTTGAAGCCGAGCCACCCTGACCGGTCTGCAGGACTTGGCCGGTTCCGACAGTACCTTCGGTAGTACCGGGTCCTGACAGAGATGACTGCTGTCTTTGGTGACAAAGGGATCAATGAGTGAATGGACTGTCTCATCTGGCTCTTTTCTGATATTAAATAGAGCATCATAATCATTGAAATGAGTGCCTGCTTGTTTCTGTACATGAACATTATGAAGGGCATTCCACATCTTCACCGGATCATGCTCAATTCCCTGAACATGCACACACTGTCCTGCCTCTAAAGCTGGCGCAATCAGACTTGCTGCCATCTCCTGATCCAAATCCCACTTTTCCTGATATGCAGACACTGTAGGGCGCTTCTTCTTGTTATTAACAAGCATCCACAAACCCTGAGAGTGTAACATGGCAGTCATATTGAATGCCCAGTCATGATAATTTGTGTCTGACAGCATGGGAAATTTTTGGAGAGGTGGTATTGTCATTGGAGGTAAATGTAGACATGGTTTTTTCTGGTAGGTTGGTGTGAAGATTGGTGTGTTGTAGGTGAATGAATGATTGATTGATATGCCTCGTCTATGGGCGCTTAATTTCGTATTTAAGCGATGCACAAATAGAGCAGATATAGGCAGAATATGATGCAGAAGATGTAAAGACAAAGTGGAACACCAAGCAGTGGCCAAGGAGGGTCCTAAGGAGGGTCCTAGGGGTCCTAGGGGTCGAAAAATGGTCCAAATGGCACCAGTTACTCCCCAACAACTTCAGAACTTCAGGGCTCAGAATAGAATGGCACAACCTCGCTGCAAATCAGGTGAACTGTTAAGAATCTGCAGACCACAGATTCCAGCACCCAAGGATGACAAGAGGCCTCAGTCAACTGGCAAACTAGTCAAAGACTAGGCCAGGGGTGTGGCTTTGCAACACTAGGCAATGAGGAAGGATCCTGTCCTACCACTGGCTGGCTGAAGTCCTTAGGAGGTTGTTGAGCAACTGCTGGGAGAAGCTGAGGAGAAGGAAAGGGAAAAGAGAGCTGTAATAGGGCAAAAAAGCAAAGTTGGTGTAATTGTTGAGGTGCTTTTATAGTGCCTAGATGGGCTCTGATCAGGGATCAGCTGCTGGCCAATGATAGAGGGCCTAGATAAGTACAAAACACAATAGGTGGTGTTATGTAGATGTCTATAGATAAAGCGCAGGGCCCATAACCTGTTGGAGCGCAATAGTGAAAACTGTGTTATTATGTAAGCTAAATTCAAACTCAGCTCAAAACATTGAAGGTGTAATACATAAAACAAGTCATATCTGGTCAAATACCAGTCATGCATAAATGGAAATATAAAAGGGGACTTCAGTGCATCTCAACATCTTGAACATTTTTAAACACATATTACAGCTGGAGCAGAAGAGCGGCAGCAGGATTAGAGAACCTCAAAGCCAGAAAACAAGTGGTGAAATGGATCCAGGTTTGTCCCATCTAGGATCCCTGAATTTCTGTCCTTGCATACCTTATCATTATGTCAGAAGCACAATCTACATCATCGCCATTAATAAACTTCAAAATGCAGGAGAGCCAAATTTGTGAAGCCACTTGTTGATCAATGTGGCATATACAAAGTGCTGAAAAATGTCACATTTTCTGTTTCAGATGCAAAGGGAAATGTGAACATACATTTCGGCAGTGAGATTAGACTATATTCCAGTCATTTATTCTACTCTGACATCACATACACCTTGAAGATATGAATAGTCAGCCAATACCAATGTCCTCGAGTTCCTTAGATGATCCTGATGCATGTAACATTGGAGTTTTTTTTTGGAAAAACAGTGTGCTGATGCCGGATATTAGATACTCACCTACATGCGGAAGGATATCAACCTCCTGCAGACGATTAATCAACATCGTATCTATTGCTCTGACGGAACAAATTTTGTCATAGTAAAGCTGCATAAAGCAAAACAACCTGATGGTCAAAGAGTTCTTGTAAAACATATCATGGCTCGCCTTCTCAACAGACGACAACCCTCGTACGTCCCAGTTTTGTCCCAGACTTTTGGTCATCTTTAATCCTGTCGTAGTTTGAGCAAAACATCTCTTTGCACAGAGATATCATGTGAGTTGTGGTTAGAGATTAAGTGTAACAAATGCTAATCCTTTTATTGCAGGGATCCTTCGATATTGCAGCTCATTGGAGCGAGCAAACTCACATGCAGCATGCCGTTCGAGGTATATCACATGCCAGGTGAAAATTTTGAGAGTTTGAGGAGTTGGGTCAGACGCACGCAATCTTCAAACCCCGTGGAGTTTATATATGGACTCTATGACATGGTTTGTGATGGCACATATGAGGTTGTATTAGTATTGATACACCTGTTGGACCAGCGGACATCAGTTCTGGTATGACACATTCAGTCACTCATATAATTATTTATTGTATTATCCATGACTAGGCATTGGCAGAGTCTCAACTGTCGGGAGGATTTGTGTTCCCTTTTTTTGACATGGTAATGAATTCATTTTCTGAATTCAACCTTTCTGACAATCTCTAGAGTGACGGCCTTTGTGTTACTGTGCAGAGAGGACATGATCGACCGCAGTGGAAACTGATATATGCTGGTGAATTATCGAGTGGAGACAGTGGCAGATATGTAAGTTGCCGTATCTGCCGATAGATGATCCCAGTCATTCTCATGATCATGGTAGTCTGTTGTAGATATTCTAAAAGAAACGGGTTTTACCATTCCAGGGTCAGTATTCGAAGATATCGTACATTCCTGGTATAAAAATATCCGTCTATAAGAACAGATGGAACGGATACAATCCTAACCCCGTGAACTGGATGGGAAAGCTCATGCTTGGCTCCTCCTCCTGGATGCACCGCACTGAAGACCTCCTTTGGTCGGGGCTGCATTTTTTGACCAAGGCTGGCTAGCGAAAGGTATCAATTTAATGCCATACCGTTTCAGTGCTGCCATTCCTGGAGTTGGTTTGGGTGGAATTGGCTATGTTGACGAAAATGATCAATTTGTCATTGTCGACAATGTTCATGACCACATGCAAGGACAAACTGGATTACTGTCCTGGAATTATGAGCGGAATTACTCTGACAGTAAATACCCCGAGAACAACCCCGGAGAAGGTATATTTAGCAAAGCAGTTCAGACTTTCCAATGGCGCAGGCAAGTCCAGTTCTACTGTTGTATCTCTTTTGTTAACCACTCATCGTAGAATGGTCCCTCTCGCTATCCCCGCGTCAATTCACATCGACATTTCTTTAGGATACAATAATTTGGATGAAACACATGCGTGGAAGTGGTTGCGTGGCCACGTGCGCTTCATGATCGACTGTCATAGCCTCTCTATTCCACCTCATGAACTGAAACTAGGTTAGTATCTTGACACTCGTGGACGATCCCAGTGTGTCATTTCATGAATTGTCCCACTTCCAATGGGACTCCAAAGCACATCATGGGGTGACAGATCCCGCTGTGTACCTTTTTTCAAAGAATGATGGTCCAAATATCCAGGAAACAGGATTCCCAGAGATGGCGACCAGATTCCGTGCCTCATTCGACCCCAATCCGCAGTGGCTGGATGACGTCATGTGGTATCCCGAGAATGCCCGGTCCACTTGGACTGAAATGCGAGATGGCCTCTATTTGCATTCATTTGCGTGGGAATCGTTTCTTAATTTTCAACGTAGTAACATTTTGCTCATGTTCAAACAGGGACATTTATATATCTTACCTACAACTTCCCATCGGTGCCGCTCGTCCCTTTATCTCCGAAGTCGACGATCAATGACGTACGTGACTGACTATGCACATCCGAGATGACCTCCACTCAGCGGGCCCAGCCTTACCCGAGCGGCTCTGGAATGGCTGTCAACGTGTTCCCCGTTGTCCTGCCCATCCAACTCCTCACATAAGCGCATAGCTCAAGGACCGCCCGAGACCTCTGGGGCGGACGGGCAGCCGCTTGGGCCACAATTGTACCGCTAAGGGCAGAGGGGTGGCTAGGGTGGCGGAAGATAGTGGTGCAGGGGCAGATGTTTTTGTGGGAATGGAATTCCTGAAGTATGGTGATTATTTTTGGTGCTACCTGTCAGCTTTACACACTCACTGTGGGGTCGTGGTTATCCGCCAACCCCCCAGCCCTCAAATTCTCGTTGTTACCATCATCACCTCTAACCGGTATATTCTTCGCGTTTTAACCAGCAATTACACGTTTTGACACATACAACTCCTGGTTTAAACTACTGGCTTCAAAAAAATGAACATGTCAAGGTTGTCCCACCTTCCTCTTTCCATCATAGTCGTCAACACTGGTCCGTTGCGATTCGCTCTTCTGCTCGTACATCAAATGCTCGTCCATCATAATCATCATCACTGCTCCATTCGCTCGTCCGCTCGTACATCGAATGCTCGTCTATCATAATCGTCATCACTGCTCCATTTACTCGTCCACTCGTACATCGAATGCTCGCCATCGTATTCGACCTCATTTTTCGTTGCACATTGAATGCATCTCTGTAATTTCACCAACATCTGACAAAATTGTGATATTCACCAACTCCAAAATACTCCTCAGTGGACAGTTTGGAGGCGTTGAGGACAGAGGGAGTACTCGAGCACAAGATCTCTCGATGGTATCCTGGGTATATTTCGAGTGCATATCGTCAGTGTCCTAGTTTCCAGCGCAACAAACTCACACACTGCAGGCAGCACACAATACATCGCACCATCGAGTCCAATCCCACCTTTGCACTCTCAACTTCGCGAGATCTTGCTAACCTAGGGCAGTGTCTGGTATCTTTTAATGATTCAATACCAGTCCTGTTTCCTTGCACCATCTGGATGGTTTGGAATCCATCGGATACCCCTAAACCTTGCCATCTTTAGCCATGATGCATTGTGGTGTCACGGGCGGGGTCGTCTAACGGCCCCTTCACAAAAAAAAAAAAAAAAAAAAAAAAACTAGGCGAATTTGAAACCGAATTTCGCCACCCACATCTGGCGTTGTGGGGCTTGACCTTCTGTGATGTCTTCCGACATTGTTTCAGCTCCTCGCCATTGTTATCTATTTGTCAGTATTTCTGTTTGGCCATTTGTTTCTTATGTTTTCTCCAATTTTTGTTGGGTCATGATTTTATTCCCCTGCATTTGTGTTTTGCACTTACATCTTTGGTTCTCTTTTGCGCTTTTCTCTTTTGCATGTGCATTCTCTGGCGCTTAAAATAAGCGCCCATAACGACGCACCATTGCACACCTTTGGGCCTTGTCTTTAGCATCTATATTGACAAGCCCCAAAGGTTAGTAGTTACTTTGTTATATACTTGTCTTTAGCATCTATATTGACAAGCCCCAAAGGCACTTGTTGCTCTGTGTGTCAGTTATCAGTCTTATTAGACCTTCCCTGCCATCAATTTTCCCGATTGTTTTGTGCCCCTGAATTTTGGTTCTTGTCATATCTTGCCTGTGCTCTTTTAACTTGTGTATTTTGATTTTGCTTTCATCTGCCAGGGGGTTTTTTTTTTTTTTTTGATTTGGGTTTGTAAATTATATTCCTGAGTGAGGCCATTGTTGGCCATTTTAGGTCTTGCGCAGCTGCAAGACATTCTTTTTATTCGATTTTTATATAATTTATTGTCTTCAAAGATTATAATTAGTTACAGTCTATGTATCTTGCTAACCTAGGGCAGTGTCTGGCATCTTTTAACAATTCAATCCAGTCCTGTCTCCTTGCACGATCTGGAGGGGTTAGAATCCATCGGATACCCCTGAACCTTCCCGTCTTTAGCCGTGATGCAGGGTGGTGTCTCGGGCGGGTCGTATAACGGTCCCTTCACAAAAAAAAAACTAGGCGAATTCGAAACCGAATTGCGCCGCCCACTCTGGAGTTGTGGGGGTTGACCTTCTGTCGTGTCTTCAGGCATTGTTTCAGCTCCTCACCACTGTTATCTACTCGTTAGTATTTCTGTTTGGCAATTTGTTTCTCGTCTTTTCTCCTTTTTGCCGATTCTTTTGTGGCCCTGCATTTTGCCTCTTGTCATATCTTGCCTGTGCTCTTGTAACTTGTGTATGTTGTTTTTGCTTTCGTCTGCCGGGGGGTTTTTTTTGGTTCGGGTTTCTAATTTATATTCCGAGTGTGAGTTCCCTCTGTTCATGAATAGATGATCCGATTGCCTATTAATCGCTTATCAAATCTCGCACAAAGGATAACGTGCTGGCGATGCTTATCAATTTTGGGAGCGATGTCGCGTCAATACAAGGTTGGTCCATCTTGCTAATCAGGTTTCAACCACCGACCCTCCCCAATTATTCAAACCAAACCCCAATCATGCCGGGATTGAATAAAGGGTGATATGGTACCACACAAATGTGTCACACTATACTAAGTTGTCGCGGATTGGTATCTCAATCGGGTCCATTAGCTCTGAGTTCTGGTAACTCCGACCTGATCAGCAGGTTATACAATATACCCAATCCAGTGACCCCCACCAACGATGCCATGGAAGCTACAGCGTTTATCATTTATTACACATCCTTCAACACGCCGATCACATTAATGAGACCTGATCGGCTATCCCATAGGAACACTTTACCATTTATCCTGTATCAGGGATTCGCCATTCTTAGAGCAAGATCAGAGATCGATTTTTGTTAGACCTACTCAACCATCGAACTGGGACCGAGTTGATTCGGTACGCTGCAGGAATTCCATTTGTTGATCGTGATCTTGGATCACGATGACATGGCCTCTTTGGGGTTAATCACAGAGATCACACTTGAAGTACTAATGCTGCATGTGTGATGTAGAGCATGAATGACGTGGATGTCGAACAGAGCTAAGGACCCAAGATTCGCAGAGTTCTATCCAGTGGAGCCTATAATCAATCTTATGGGAGCATTGAGACAACAGGAACGACTCATTAGGGTTGGCAACAGGCCTCAAGTTAGTTCGGCCTGAACTTGGCCTTCACATTTTCTCATATAGCGCGTTGCTGAACTTGGATCGAACAACATTCACTTTAGCTCAAATCCTCTTATTATCCTTCTCTTAGGTATATACACAAGCGCTCCTGTCATACTCCATATTCTGTACCATCTAGAACACCCTTCCTCCCACTTCATTACCACCCACTCGGAATTTGGGACAAGAAGGGCTCTTTCTCAGAGGAAACATGGTTTACTGCTACATGACATTCGCGCTCTACATTTTCTCCACCCTCCCCACATCCGTGAGGGGTACAATATACCATGATTTTATATGTTTCTATTGTATCTATATCGTCTAAATTCCACAACAGACATTTTCAGAACAAATTCATGCCTAACACTAATCCAAGTTGCAGACAGTTCCATGTAAATCATATACATCCGCGGACTCAAAGATGATTATTCAATGGTTTTTGAAACTGTCATGCTCATATCAAAGAATGAAAGGTGGATATTTCAAAAGACGGTCAGAAAATAATTCACCTTCACTTCTCCGTCCATGTTATCTGCTTCCTACCCACCGTCGACTCCAAACGCTATATAAGTGATCGAAGAGCTGGAAATGGGGCATGTGGAGTGGCTTTTGGTTGGTGATGGCCTAGTATTTTGAGTATAAGAGACGATATAGTGGACGTGTAGCGCACACATCAACTTCTAAAGCTAATCTGGTTGAACATGATGGTGATTGTGGTCAAGTGGTCGCCTCATTCTCACGATCACAGCCCATGATTCATGTGGCGCCGGAATGGTGTAATAGGCACAATATGGCATCCCTGTAGCATAGCCGGATCAAGCGGATCGAGTCTAACTTAATCTGAGTTTTTGTGTAACTCTAATCGGCGTGATTCCCAAGATGTACCCGATCAATTGGTACCTCTGATGTGATAGACGTCATGCCAATATCGGGCCGGTGTAACGTGCCAAGGTATACCGGATTGATTGCCGTTCCCCGACGCCCACGTGACCGGAGGCTGTGATCGACCCTGATCGATGCGATCGGTGCACAGACCATACCAAGCCGCGTATCGAATCTAATAGAGTGATCATATTCCATCGGTGCCGCAGCCCTGATTGGCGTGGTCGTCAACTTCCAATGAGGGTCGAGAAGGTCCAATCTAATCTGTTCTCTACGATCTTGTTCCGTCTGTGGTACAACCCAATCCACTTACCGAGTCTGCGGCGATTCAGGGCTATTCAATCTGATATCCCTGATCATGCCTGAGTGGCGGCGCTTGCCTGATTGTCATGGCAACCTGTGTCACTCTGAGCCTGACAGGTCTGAACTGTGTGAATGGCCTGATGAACTGAAAACATTAGATAAATTAGCATTAATGTGTGGCGTAACTAAGGAACTCTAATCCACTACAAGAGAAACAACTCTGTTCTAATGACCATCAACACCATCCTCATAATGGTAAAAATAACCGATGTGGCATTGGGTGCTTAGGGTATTTGTATAGCAAAACAGAATGATTCCTTTATGTTTTGGAGGATTTCCCAGTTATATTGGCAACTTTTACCACCCATTAGAAACCAGATCTTTGATAAAATAAGTGTTTAGGCTAATGGGCAATACTCTTATTGGGTAGATTAGTCATGACAAGTATATGATCATCTCAGTCTCTTGACCCGAGTTGAGATGTGATTAACTTCTTCCTGTCACATTTAATCTTTGTTTGACTGACTATGCTGAGACTTATTTGATATAGGTACATATTTGATAGAATACAGTCTCTTGACAGTTGCACATTACTGTCAACAATAAGACTTATCATTTTCCCAGCCAAACCAGGTCTACAAGGGCAAAATTTATGCGAATGCGTGAATACGGTAGTGTAGTGTAAGAGTGGTGCATGGAATAATTGTCCTCAATATGTTTGGGTAATGATGCAATTTCGGAACCATTTGTGACCTGGTGCCTGGGAAGCAGTGTGAGGAGGCAGTGGGAGGGTGGAATGGTGTTATAGATTGCTTACTAGTCGTATAGAAATGGTAAAAAAAACCAGGCTGGGGACAACGAGTTGATACTAAGTAGCCAGGGCGAGGCGTGAGATAACTTAATTGAAGAGTTATAAGATATAACTCTGGAGAGAAACCCATTTCAATGACATGTACTATTGGGTGAGGAAGAAGTTTCAGCCCATACTCAATGAGTCAGCAATATTCAGAAGTCCTGGAAGCCTGAAGATAGTATGTAAGAATTTATAACACCTGATATTCTGATATGGTCTTTTTAACGACTAAACTCCCAGTCACTTTTCGGTTTCAGGACTATTGTCCAGTGTGTTTTACAAAGGTCAGGTTTTTCTCTTGGACTTTTCCGACGTATGTTAGCTATGTTATCCTTCTGATCATCCCCAAGATCCAGTGTCTCCATGTCTGAGCATCTGTCGCTGGTACACAACTGCCGATTTAGATATCTGTTTATATAAAATTCATATAATGTGATTGTTCGATAATTCGAGAACCCCTGATTAGCAGTTCAAGCTACTTTCATGGGTCCAGGGAGAATACCCCCATAGTCTCACAAGTACAGTGTTCCCACCTTCCCCTCAGCCCCAGCCCAACCCAAATCCCTACTCTGTTTATCTAGGCGGCATTGCGGCCAGCATAAAGAACACCACACACCCCTTTATCTCTAGCTACAGTAGTAGGGTAGCGAAAATATCCCTCATACCACTCACCATATCCCCATACTTTTAATCATTATTTCTCAGGGTGTATCTCTCTTGCTTTGGTCTACCGCTGTTCTCAGCCTGGCCCTCCACCTCTGACTCTGACAACTGGCCTCAGAACCTCAGGGGTTTATCCTTAGTTGCCTTAAGGGCCCGAGGGTCTGGGAATCTCGAGTACAGCCTGAGGGTCAGTGTGTGTGCCTTCAGGCAAGTCAATGCACCTCATAATTCCATAATACACTACTAGAGAGTATGGAATGTGATGTTTGTGGTTTGTAGGCTATTTTTTAAGATAAAACTTTGAGATATGCATATATACTACTTTGTGGTAATGATACATTTGTTTGAAATTTATATTACATACATTTCTTGACAAGAAGCTGAGATCATATGAAGTGATGTAGACAATTTTTGGGTTTACAAATGTGGCTATATATATATACATATCTCTGATTTTACTCCTGACATGTGCTGACTAGCATTCACGAGAACAGCACGGATGACGTGTTGGGAAACTCAAATTTTCTTGAAGGATTGAGGACGCAGAGCTTGGCTGTGCTTGGATACAAATAACCCAAGAACTATGTAATACTATTACACTCATTATATATCAAAGTTCAAGGTCATGTGCAATTGCATTGACGCGACAACGCTCGCACAATTAGTAAATATGGCTAGGACGTTCTGCGTCGTCAGATATTCGATAGGCAATGGATAGGAAATCTTCCCCCCCATCTGAAGAGAGGAAACTCACACTCGGAATATAAATTAGTAAGCCAAACCAAAGATATAACAATATTTGTTCAAAAAAAAAAAAAACCGACAGATGAAAGCAAAAACAAAATACACAAGTTACAATAACAGAGGCAAGATATGATAAGAGGCAAAATGTAGGACCACCAAAAAATCGACAAAAAATGAGACAAGACAAGAAACAAATAGATAAACAGAAATACTAACGAGTAGATAACAATGGCGAGGAGATGAAACAATGCCGGAAGACACAAGGTCAAGCCACACAACGTCAGAGGTTGGCGGCGAAATTCAGTTTCGAATTCTCTTAGTTTTTTTTTGTGAAGGGACTGTTAGATGACCCTGCACACGACACCACACTACATCACGGCTAAAAACGGCAAGGTTCAGGGGTACCCGATGGATTCCAACCCGTCGAGATCGTGCACGGAGACAGGACTGGAATTGAATCGTTAAAAGATTCCAGACACTGCCCTAGGTTAGCAAGGTGTGGATTAATTTAAAGCCATCTAGATCTCGCGAACCTGAGCACGCAAGAGGTGGGGTTCAGCTCGACCGTGCGATGCACTGTGTGCTAGGTCCAATGGATGAGTGCGTTACGCTGGTAACTAGGACAATGACAATATGTGCTCAAAATCCATTTAGGATATCATGGAGAGGATGTGTGTTCAAGTACTCCCTCCATCTTCACCCCTTCTGAACTGTCCTCTGAGGAGTTTTAGGGGTTGGTGAATAGGACAGTGTTTGTCCGACGTGGGAGAAAATGCCGAGATACATTCAATCTGCAAATGCAAAACGAGGTCCAGTACGATGGCAAGTTTTCTATGTACGAGCGGACGAGAGAATCGCGGTGGAGGAGCCATGACGACTACGATGGAAAGACGAAGGCGGGACAACATCACAGTGGGTAGGGCTAACGGGTGTCACCAAAAATAATCACGATACTTCAGGAAATCCATTACCACAACACACACCACAAACATATCACACCCCTACTCATGGCCCTCCTTCCCTGTAAATGCGAGGAGCCGAGGGGGTGGTGCTGCTGGTTCCCAAACGCAACGTGTTGTTCCCGATGCAGCTGTGGGGGTGGAATAAGGCGTGGCTGAAATTCTCCATGGGTGGGCGGAAAATGGAGGGGATGCCTCGCATAGCAGTGAAAGAAGCACATCGTTGGCAAGATAAAAAGGATGAATTTGTTCAAGGGGATGATTCACATAGGAATTTGGGTGCGAAGATAGAGGAGACTGGGATATGCTTGGGGAAGAAAGATGGAGGAACATTGATGGCCGTCTGTATAGGTGGATAGCTGGTGTGGGGATCGAGTTTAAGTACAGGTGGTCTCACTGTAGAGCGAAAGGGCATAGCGGGAGAGAAGGGACTCAATGTGTTATTTTTCTAGACTCTGATTTCGGTCTGGGACTTATCATGATTTTTAATGGAGAGAGTCTCATACGGTACATGATTACATGACTTGAGGTGCACAGTCAGTCATGCTTGTACGTCATTGATCGTCGACTTTGGAGATAAAGGGACGAGCGGCACCGATCGGAAGTTGTAGGTAATCTATAGAGAAGCGCCTGTTTGTATATGAGCATAGCGTTACTACGTGGAAAATCGAGAAACGATTACCCCGCATCTGTATGAAGAGCGAGGCCATCTTGCATTTCAGTGGAAGTGGGATGGGCATTCTCGGGATACCACATGATGTCATCCAGCCATTGGGGATTGGGGTCGAATGAGGCACGCAATCTGGTCGTAAACTTGGGTACTCCTGATTCCGGCACATTTGGACCATCATTGTTTGAGAAAACATACACGGTGGGTTCTGTCACCCCATGATGTGCTTCAGAGTCCCATTGGAAGTCGGAGTATTCATGTCCCGGCACACTGAGACCGCCCGTGAGTTTCAGTCTAATGGAAAAATGGCACACTAGACTGGTAACTATCTCACGCTGCTGGTCAAACCTATTTTCTGCGCATACAGAGATACTAACCTAGTTTGAGTTCATGGGGTGGAATTGAGAGGCCATGACGGTCGATCATGAAGCACGCGTGGTCCCGCAACCACTTCCACCCATGTGCTCTATCGAAATTATTGTATCGTAAAAAAATACCCATGAACATTGACGCTGGGATAGCGAAAGGGACGAATCTACGATGAATGGTTAACAAGACAGACACAAAAGTAGAAATGGACTTGCCTCTGCCGTTGTAAAGTGTGACCTGCTTGGCTAAATATAGCTTCTCCAGGGGTGTTCTGGCGGTATTCACTGTGATAGTAATTCCGCTCATAATTCCAGGACAGTGATCCAGTTTGTCCTTGCATGTGGTCATGAACATTGTCGACGACGACAAATTTATCATTTTTGTCAACATAGCCAATGTCACCCAAACAAGCCCCACGACTGGCAGCACTGACATTGTACGGTATGTAAAGAGTACCCTCCGCTAGCCAGCCTTGCTCAAAAATTGCAGCCCCGACCATAGGAAGCGTGATCTCGTCAAATCGACATCCAAGAATGTCCACAAGGTCTTCAGTGCGGTGCATCCATAATGAGGAGCCAAGCATGAGCTTTCCCATCCATTTGACGGGGTTAGGATCGTATCCGCTCCATCCTCTATAGACAGATAGACAGATAATTTTATACCAGGAATGTACGAGATCCTCGAATACTGACCCTGGAACGGTCATTCCCATTCGAATCAGAATATCTGCAACAGACTACCGTGATCATGAGCATGACTGGGAACATCTATCGGCAAATATGGCAACTTACCATTGGGTCATTGTCTCCACCTGACAATTCACCAGCATATATCAGTTTCCACTGGGGTCGATCATGTCCCCCCTGCACAGTAACGCAAAGGCCGCCACGCTAGAGATTGTCAGCGAGGTTGAATTCAGAAAATGAATCCATTACCATTCCAAGACCAGGGAACACCAATCCTCCCGACAGTTGAGACTCTGCCAATGCCTAGTCATGGATAATATTATAAATAATTATATGAACGATGAGTGTGTCATACCAGAACTGATGTACGCTGGTCCAACAGGTGCATCAATACCAATACAACCTCATATATGCCATCACAAACCATGTCATAGAGTCCATATATAAGCTCCACGGGGTTTGATGACACCGTCCGTCTGAACCAACTCCTCAAACTCTCGAGATTGTCGCCTGGCATGTGATATACCTCGAACGGGATCCTGCAGGTGATTCTGCTCGCTCCAATGAGCTGCAATATCGAAGGATCCCTGAAATAAAACGATCAGCATTCGTTACACTTAATCTCCAAACACAACTCACATGATATCTCTGCGCAAAGAGACTTCTCGCTCAAACTATGACACGATTAAAGGCGAAGGGGGGACTAAAACAGGGGACTTACCAGGGTTGTCTTCCGTTGAGAAGGCGAGCCATGATACGTTTTTACAAGAACTATTCGACCATCAGGCCGGTCTGCTTTATGCAGCTTGACTGTGACCGCAGGGATATGTGAGTTCGAGCGAGGATTCAGATAGACGTCATAGTGATTTATCGTCTCAAGAAGGTTAATATCATCACGTGTATAAGTTTGTATCTGTAATTGAGCATCGGCATACTGCGTTTCTAAATATAATTCAATGTTACGTGCATCGGGATCATCTAAGGAACTTGAGGACATTGGTATTGGCTGACTATTCATACCTTCAAGGTGTATGTGCCGTCAGAGGGGAATGACTGGCTGTAATAAAGATAATCTCACATCCTATATTTATATTCACATTTCCTTTTGCATCTGAAACAAAAAATGTTTCAGCACTTCGTATATGCCACATTGTTCAACTAGCAAGTTCACAGATTTGGCTCTCCTGCATTTTGAAATTTATGGACGGCGATGATGTAGATTGTGCTGCTGACATAATGGTAAGGTATGCAAGGACAGATATTCAGGGATCCTAGATGGGACATACCTGGATCCATTTCACCGCTTGTTTTCTGGCTTTGAGGTTCTCTACTACTGCTGCCGCTGTTCTGCGGCAGCCGTAATATGCGTTTGAAAATTCTCAAGATAGGACGAGATCTGTGGTGTAAAAACATCCCGGCGCACATTAAGAGTATTTTAATAAGAATCATTAATGTTTCATGGAGGAATAAACCGGGAGGGAACCAACCACGTACCCAGCATTTGATTCATTAGCATTCGACATTATCTGGTTCCTTTGCATGATTGAGGGTGCTTTCGATGGCCCACTCATGAGCGTTGAGGCTTGTGTAGCGGTGGTAGGGATTATGTGGTTGGGAAGATAGTTCGAAGCAGAAGATATGGCAACACCTTCCGTCACTGGGTCTCCGTGCCATACATCCGAGTCGTGTTCACCCACGGTATTCAGATTAGAGGCCTCGAACCCCTCTGCAGCCTCACAAATCCTCTGCCCTATTCTTCCCTCCGTGTTGGATACTTCATTCTGCTCAGGTTGAGGCATACTCGAGTTGTGGTGTTTATCTCCGAGATAAAGTGTGGAACCTGGAACATTCATGATGTGAGGAGTGGTGGCGAAAGATTGAGATGGTTCCAGAGGCAGAAGGCTGATGTTATACACGAGGTAATAAGGGCTGTGCACCTTGGCGCTGAAGCACAGCGCTGTGCCAACATCTGGGGGCAGTGCAGGCCGAATTGCCCGACTTCAAACATATTTCCCGTAGGTATGCCGTCGCTGTTAAACTCTAAAGCTCATACGTGCCACAGGAACATTCATTGAGTAGCACTCAGATGTCTAAATCGGGTCAGATCAAATGCTATGTATTTTTATATTTAGTAGGCTTGACTCACCATTCATCATATAATGTGCCTCGGGGCGAGACTCGATGGCCATTCTTACCGGACCCATGGAGGAAGGCACGCGAGGCTCGAAGATGAATTAATGGAGGATTAATTTAGATCAATATTAGACAAGAAGATATCTAGATCCGGAGATTTGCTCCAGAGTGCGGTGCTGAAACGTTCCGGATCTTCCGTGCGGAAGAATAACGAAAGAACACAAAGTGTGGCTCAGGATCCAGAATATGAAGGGTATATCAGATATATTCTAGAATACAAGCTTCTGAATGCCGCTCCTAATAACAACAGTTATGAGGCAGATAAGCAACACAATCAAGTAGACTTTGAATATAAAGCCAGAAATACAACTAATGTCAGAAAAGAAGCACACAATAATTCAAATGTATGAAATAACTCATAAAAGCTATAAAATCTTAAAAAAAAAGGACGAGCATACAGCATATGTATTTAATTAACAATCGAAGGAATCCCTGTAGTGGAAACCCTTCTCGAGAGGTTTTTCCTCGTCATCTTGCACTTTAATGATCACCATTTTCCCATGAATCCGGTGATTCTACAAGCTACAAACACTTCCATGTCACTATTAGCACAATCCACCTGATAGAAGGGAGAGTGCACACCCATAGATTAGGAAAACCGGAAAACACTTAATCAGCCATCTGTTAAACAGACCCAGAAGTTAGCATGAACCTCCACCGTCAACCCACATATGCCAGTGGGCATCTCTGACACTCCAGTATCTCACATACTTCCCTGCACCGCCAATGCTCCCTGCTGGACAGAACGTGCTGGTATTTGCTGCCACACATCAATATCAAGATCACATCCCGAGTCGGCCAAAGTGGCGAGTCTTCGGCAGAATCTCAACATCTCGAATACTCAACCATATCGAGAAATTTCATACTCTCACCATGCTCATAAAAGACACACGGGTAATAGGTCACCTGGAATATGAAGTTGACAGAGATCTCTTAGGAGCGACGATAACTTCGATTGTATTAAGACTCGTGTAGATTTGCTTTGATGAGGTCGAGGGGATGCGTGATGTCTCCTGCGAGGCTGGCCTGATGGATGGCGGGATTTGGGCTTATGTAGGAGGGTGTATATCTCAGCTTTGAAGAATATATTCCAGCAACTATTCTACCTGAACAAGAGTCATCTAGACTATATGGACAGATAAAAAGGGGGCTTACATCTGAGCTCTGATGAAAAAACGGATGTAAGTACCCGTGACTGAGAAATTTTCATGTCACGCTGAGTGCTAATTATGTAAACCAGAACAAGAAAGTGCCCGTCACTCCACACGGAGTGCATAATATCTTTTTGACAGTGTATCCATGTGATTATTGAGCATAGATTTAGTCTCTGGTATTATCTAGAAGCTCATGGTCGTTGCACTGTTGAAAGATTCGAACACAAAGGACAAGCTGAGGCTGTAATATCGATGTCGTTCATTGAAGAATATTGGTGGACGTCTTATTTTGTTTCCTGATTTGAAAATTTTCTTAAAGAAGTCACTCTAGATTTGAGAAGCATTTTTTGAGCTTGGAGATCTTCTGGGCGTGCGCTCCCTGACACAAAACTCGAGACCATCGACATGGGTTTCTTTCAAGAGTTATATAATATAACTGCTCAATTAAAATTTGTCCCTTTATCTCACGCATTGGCTGGCTCCTTGATATCGTCTCGTTGGTCCAGGACTGCTTATTACCATAGTTGTATGGCTATTAAGCAATCCCTAACACTGGTATCAGTCCGGCGTTTCATTCTTTATGTGTCATGCTATTTCTGAACTCTCTCCTAATTCGCCTTCTACAGGCACGTCACACTGCATCCTCGGCGCGCCAGGTAACGAACGGTTCGGAAATTCACGTTGTTTTCAAAATGTCTCGTTTACAGTAAAGTACATGTTCAGGAGTCATATATGATGAATGGTGAGCCAAGCGTAGTAAGTATAGCAATAAATAACATTTCCTCTGACCTGATCCAGGCATCTGAGCGCTACTCAATGAGTGTTCCTGTGGCACGTATAAGCTTTAGAATTTAACAACGACAGCTTACCTACGGGAAATATGTACGAAGTCGGACAATTCAGCCTGCACTGCCCCCAGATGTTGGCACAGCGCTGTGCATCGGCGCTAACATGCACAGCCCTTATCAACTCGTATATAACGCCATCCTTCTGCATTTCGAACCACCTCCATCCTTCGCCACCGCCCTGCACCATGAATGTTCAAAGTTCCATCCTTCGCTTGAGAGAT
>QLPG01016715.1:368-12279 GCA_003314385.1 Gomphus sp. MG54 | reverse complement strand
ACCAACAAAGGGAGTAACAGCTAAGTACATGAGGGCCTACTACCTTGCAGTAGCTGTACTGAGAATGCTTTACACAGCTGACATCTTCCTCATACCAGCTACCAAACATGGAAAGGGCACCAAGGGGTACATCAACAAATTGGCACGGATCCAGCGGCAAGCAGCACTGGATATCACAGGGGCCCTCAGGACAACATCAAATGACACGTTAGATGCGCATGCTAACTTACTACCGTTCCCACTACTGGTTTCAAAAGTAATACACAGGGCAGCGGTGAGGCTGGCCTGTCTACCGCGCAGCCATCCCCTGGATATAAAAGTGAGGAAAGCAGCAAAAAGATACGTGAAGCGACACTGCTCTCCTCTACATGAGATCATGCACGCTTATAGCCTAGAGCCAGACAAGATGGAGAAAATCCAGATGGTCGTACATGGCCCCAAATGGGCACCGGCCTTCAGCACAGATATCTCGTGAGACAAGGATCAAGCTATAGCGCAGATCGGAGTGGAGACGGCAGAAACCATCGTGTACTCAGATGGGTCATGTTATGAAGGTGGGGTGGGGGCAGCAGCTGTCCTTTACAGGAACGGAAAGGAAATGAAGTCAGCACGACTATATATGGGACTGGAAAGCGAACACACAGTCTTTGAGGCCAAACTACTGGGGGCAGCCATGGGAGCCAAGATGCTGAACACAGAGAGGGGAAGGAAATACGTAATGGCGCTGGATAATCAGGCAGCAATCAGAGCCACCCGAAGGGAAAGAACAACCTCTGGGCAATATGTCGTGAACGTGCTGCATAGACAAATTCAAGGGGTCGTCAAACAACAGCTGGGTGTGAAAGTAGTAATGATGTGGGTGCCGGGACATGAAGGTGTAGAGGGGAACGAGAGAGCTGATGCAGAGGCCAAGAAAGCAGCAAAGGGAGAAACCAGCGAGGAATACGACATACCCATTGAGTGCAGAGGAATCTTACCGATAAGCAAGACGGCCGAGATCCAAAGACATAATGCTAAGCTTAAACAGGAGGCACAGGCCGCCTTCGCCAGGTCCCCCAGAGCCCAATACACACTCGAGATCGATCCCACTATGCCATCAGCAGCCTTCTCGAAAGCCACCAAGGACATGCCGCGCAGACACGCTAGTCTACTAATACAGCTCAGGACAGGACACATAGGCTTGAACAAACACCTACACAAAATAGGCAAGGCGGTATCACCCATTTGCCCGGCTTGTAGAAACGCGCAAGAAACAGTACAACACTACCTGTTTAGATGCCCAGCGTACTTGGCGCAGAGAAGGCAACTAGAAAGGAATCTAGGAAGAGGGGCTCATTCCGCGAGGACACTGCTGGTGGGGCACAAAGCGACTATACATTTATTTGAATACATACAGAGTACGGGACGGTTCGGTAAGACGCGTGGAGACCCATCGATGCAATAACGGAACAAGCGAGGAGTAGAAAGATGAGAAGAGCGGGAAGTCTAGAGGTGGTGGGTGAACCAACGCATAACATCACGCCTACACAGGCGCAACCAAACTCAGGGCTTTGCCCGATGAGGATGAGCAGAGACAGAGGTCGAAAGGAGGGAAAGGAATAAAGGAAGCATGGAGAACGTATGCACCATCTTATATAGGGCGCAGCCCCAAAAGACGTTAAATTGGATAAAAATAAATAAATAAAATAAAATAAAAAAGGATGACAGCTTGAAGTGTATGTTAACCTGGTTGTTGAAGGATCACATAGTGCAGGTGAGATGCAGTGATGGTGTGTTACTGGTAAAGTGATAGTGGTAAGAATATGGACTGCTATGCAACAATATTGGAGTTTCTCATAGTGTTTAGGCTAGGATGGGGCCCATAATCTGTTAATCACAGTAGAGTAAAAGAGTGATAATAATAAAAAGTAAGAGAAGCTCAGATATAGATACAGACTCAGACACTAACACATGTGGTAGATGTGGTTGCTAAGACAAGCCTTGTAGTTACATGAAGTGTTAAGATTGGGGTATGTGATCTAGATCTTAACCTAACACTTACTCTGATTTACCATTTACCATTGTCATATTTTTCCATTGCTTTCTTTCTTTTCTACTATTATCCTTTTTCCATTTTCACTCCTTTTTTGACATATACCTTTGTTCTTATTGTCCTTTCATATATATAAGTAGTCTGCTAGGATGCTCAGCCACTTTAGTGCGTTGTAACAAAGACTGAAGGGAGTATTAAATTTTCTGTAAATCTTACCTTTCTGACTTACTCTTTATAGTAGTCTTGTGTTCAGTTAGTGACCTTTAATATTTATGAGAGTGCTTCATGATAAAGTGTTAAATCCACGTGTCAGCGCTTAGCTGGAGACTTCCAGAGGGGTTTTTGGAGGGTTCCGAAAGGTTTCCAAAGGGGGAATTCATATTCCGAGGGCAGGGGCAAAGGATTGGAATCGGGATTGGAATCGGGATTGGAATCGGGGTGGATGGAAGTTGGGTATGCCAGGCGTCTTGGGACTGTTCATGGTATAGGGTGGTACGGATGGTTCGAGGTCGCAGGGACTTAGCTTCAACTTATGTGTTGTGCCCTCCTCGATCATCTGTCCCTAATTTTGGAAAGTTGGAAAGTTTACTAGAACTTAATCGGAAACTACAATGCAGTATTAAGTCGATATTCGTATTGGCAAATAGTCCAGTCGACTGGTGGCTTTGTACTATCTTTTGCCAAGTAAAGACAAGGGGGGGGAAGAGAGACAAGGGGCAATATAAAATGAAGAACAAGGAGTGAGGTATGCAATGATCCTGTGCATCATCTATCAATGGAGCAGAACCTTGACTTCAGAGTCTTCAGAGGTTCGGAAGCACGGAAGCATGGAACCTTGGAATGAAGTATCGGACATCCGGAAATCAGTTATTTCAGTCTTGAGTGATTGGAAAGGTCCCGAAAACAGTGCAGGTGGTTGTGGGGTTTAATGTAGGTTTGTTTGGCGGCATGGGCCATAACATAAAGACTGAATCTTTTGTGTTTAGCTTTACAGTAATATGAAAGTACCTATATGTCAAGCACCAAGATGCCGAGACTATGTAAGCCAAGCACTAGTGAAATAGTAATGTTAGCAGGGTATCAGCCTAGTTCTACAGACTGAATGGATGTGGCTGGCTTCAATGTGCTCATGTATTGTACCCTTCTTCTGTAAGGCCACTAAACTTTGGGAGAGGTACTCAGGAGAATGCCAAGAGTATCAGCCCAAGTTCAGACTTAGATGAGGAGAGTAAGAGTTATATAGATGATTGCTATTGATTATCAGAACAAAGAAATAAATACATAAAGTATGCTACTTTTATAGTCAAAGAACCAGGGATAGAAGACCATGACATGGAACAGAGTAGTATAAGAAATGTATACAAAAGGAATAAGGTATAGAAACAAGATATGGAAACCTCAGCCATAATGACCAAGCATAGAAACTAGTGATTGGCATGGGTAACCCCTGGGTATTTTGTGTCTACCTGTACCTGTACCCGAGAATACCCTTACCCTTAGCAATGGGTAGCAGGTTATCGCAGGTATGGGTATGGTACCTGCAGGTTCAACAGGTATTGCTTTTACCTGCAACCCTCAATGGGTATTGTTCTTACCCACAACCCACAATAGGTATTGCACTTACCCACCACCCACAATGGGTATAAATTGACCTAATACTGAAGTTTTTTATATTTTCTGGCCAGAAAGTTGACTCTTCTGCTCTCCCTAGAAAGTTGACAAGTTAGTACAACAAAGCCACATTTTCTAGCAGCCATTCTGAGGATCCCAACCCATGTAGGCATGATGATTTACATGAGGCAATCAAGTTTTACCTCAGAGGTAGACTTGCTTTGCCTTCTCTTGAGGGGTATTTACCAAAGAATACCCTAGAGATGGGGTAAGCCTTAAAACTTTTATGGTTCTAGGGCCCAGGTGTTGATATAGATACCACTTGTAGCTCTGGTAATGCAAATAGCAACCTACCTCAGCTGTGCCCAGCTACATATAGACAACATACATACAGAGGCAAATGCACCTGGGATTCCCAGGAGGCAGGATGGGGCTATCAGCAACCCCAATGCAAACAGCATCCTATCTCAGGTGTGCCCAGGTACACATCTGCCTTAGGTATAAATGACATACACACAGAGGCACATGCACCTGGGCTTTTCAGAAGGCAGCATGGGGCTACCAGCAACCCCAATACAAACAGCATCCTACCTCAGGTGCACCCAGATACACATCTGCCTTAGGTATAGATGACATACACACAGAGGCAAATGCACCTGGGCTTCCCAGGAGACAGGATAGGGCTACTAGCAACCCCAATACAGTCAGGGTCAGGATTGGCCAACCTGGCCCAAACCTGTACCCACAAGGCAGGTTGAGGTGGGTTTCCAGCCCTTTTGGGACAACAGAAGCAGAATGATAGCATACAATTGTGACCAGAAAGCCTGGCCAACCATAGTCACCTAACCATTGTTGTCCCTCACACCATTCACTGTTAAATCCACATGTCAGGCACTTAGCTAGATACTTCTGGAAGGGTTTATGGAGGCTTCCAAATGGTTTCTGAGAGGGGGTTTGGTACTCTGGAGGTGGAGGGACTAGAGGTCTCGGGTTCACGGATGGAAATGGAAGAGGCAGAAAGACGGAAGCACTGGAGGCTTAGGACTATTTGTGGTATCAGGTCGTACAACTAGTTGTTCAAGTTGTTCGAGGTTGCAGGGACTTGGCTTCAACTTATGTATTGTGCCCTCCTCGATCATCTGTCCCTAATTTCAGAAATTCAGAAAGTTTACCAGAACTGAATCAGAAACTATGACTCAGAATTAAGTTGATATTCATACTGGCAAATAGTCCAGTCGACTGGGGGATTATATACATGTAACTTTTCCAAATCAAGACCTAGAAGCAGTGAAGCTTATCACTCTCTGACAACAATCTCTGCCATATTCTTATTTGTATGTGGTCTCCTATTTCTCCCTCATTATGCTGAGATAATTATCAGAATCAATTTCCCCCCCCTTAGCACAACAGTAGTCATGATTGGTAAGTATCAATAGCTATGATTTTCTTCTGTTCACATCTCATCCTACCCCAGCCTTCTTTAATTCAAGCTGGAGTGCCAAGACCAGTGTCCTTCATGCAAGTGCTTAAGAAATGTAATGCTGACTTACAATCCTATAGATGTCATTTAATTTCCAGAATATAATCATTATGAAATTAATGAATACTAATCTCCCCCTAGATGTAAAATTTTCATCCCTTTTGACTCTGTCCATAGGATTCTTCTCCTTTCCCTCCCCTGTATCCTTCTCACCCTTTGGTAGATGCTGTACCTTCACCCAATGTCAAATAGTGTTTATTACCACTATTACACAGGATGTAATCTCTATATGGCTTTAACCTTTACATCCTGGCATACCTCAGCATGCTCCTCACTGCCACAGCTATTGTTGGGATCTGGGAGTTTTCATTTCCAGTGGGAGGATATGTGCAACAATTCTTGATGATCTCTCAGACTTGCTAAACCATTTTGACTTGTTCATAGCAGTTCAACTCCTACAGGTCCTCAATTCTTCATTGTTCTACAGTGAACTGAACCTGTCCCATTATATCATAAATCTCTGTTATTCACCATTGCTTTCCAGGCTCTCTATACACAGCAGTGCTGTCTTGATACATCATGCTCCTATCTACTCCATGATCCACTGTTTCTCCCACTCAACCCCACCCCGTTCCATACCTTAGAGGAGATGCCTCTGCTGCCTACCTCACCCTCAACCTTGTGTTTGACATCTCTGTGTTTGTGCTCACAATGGCAAAGATGTGGAAGTCACTCATAAACCCCAAGAATATGAAGAAAATATTTATAAGTTTTATATTTCTTTTTGTGAGTAGCAAGGTAAGCTTATAAGCTCTTGGATAAATCCTATGGGACCTTGTGGAAAAAATGACAGATGTGATTTTATTTTGTCCATGTCTAAGTCAAACAATGACCAAGCTCAAAATATATTATTCTGGCTGGTGGTTGTGACTTGTGGTAGAGAGAAGAGGGTCACAGGACTGGCTAGCAAGCTGTTGAGAATATGTTTGTTACTGTAGTCTGTTATCATAACTAGCTACTACTTATACATTCAAGACTACAATAAGGGAAACAGTCATAACTGAGGATGACTACAAATTCCATATGCAGTCAACCCAAAACTGGGTCGCCATGTTCATCACCTGTCTTTAATAGATGTCATGTGTTGTTGTAAATGTATAGAAAGAAATAAAATCTTCGGCATATACCCTATATGTGGTGGTGGCCACCATTTTTTCAAATCCTATTCTGCCCCCAAATCTTTGATTTCCTGATATTCTTCCCTGGTGACTTCATATATGTGTTCCAACTTTGTTGATTCCAGTCCCTCATGATGTGGATGTTATCTCCTATCGTTTATGTGCCTTCTGTCACCTGTTTCCTTCTTATTTTGTCCCCTATTCTTTCCCTCTTTGGTTATAGCAGATGATACATGCATTCAAACAAATATATTTCATTTCTCAATAAAGAATTCTGGGATGTTTCGCTGCATTTCAAAGGATCGTCTCGTATATTTCTTGTAAGTGTCCTTCCTGCTCTCAGAGACGTGGAACTGGCACTTTAAAATTGCATTCTTGCAGGATTATTTTCACTGTTAACTCAATGTGGATGTTCATGTTAATTTTTGCTCCGGTTCGTGGCGCATGCTCTAGTATGATTTGCGCAACAGCTCATGTGGAGTACTACCGGCCGGACCTCAAATACCTCATTGCCCCGTAAGCATCCATATTCTTCAAAGCCACTGCTTCGCACACCTCTCACACTTTCCTCATATGCTATAGTACTGGTATCTTGTACGTAACGATTCCATTTCTTCTTATTTCTGAATGGATCTTAACACATAACTCCTCCTCTGTCTCGACGTCACAATTACTAATAGACTTATGATGAACCTGCGAGCACCAGAACACGGAGTCATCGCTTCGCCGAGGCTTTCTATGCAATTCGCACCAATGGACGAAGACCTTACATCTACCACCGCGATAGTGACTGCCACGCCATCATATCCAGAAAACTACTTATTGAACCAGAGCACGAGCTGACGCCAATAAGAATGTAGTTCTATACATTTCGTTCATTAAATTTATATAAGGGGATCGTCTTGCACAAAAATACATTTCCACTACTATCCCATTACCAGTACGACCACTCGTTCAGAACCGATTGCTATGTCGATTATCGCACACGTTGATGGCACGCGTTAAATCATATTTTTCAAAAAGTTTCTGTGGCACCCGATATGTTTTTTTTTAAAGCACGCCTTGCTCTATGATGGACAACCAGAAACCCTTTCAGTGAGATAGTTGCTAAGTCTTTTTAGTGCTACATTCTTTCCTACCTGCCACACCACCCCACTGCCACTCTCTCTTCATAGTTCAAAAATTTGTTTCCAGGCAAGGCATCTGGATTTTCATGATAGGAGTTTTCAGTTTTTTTTTCCAATCCCCGGCTGTTTGGAACATTGAGATGGAACTAAAAGAGAAACCATACATAACCCGTTTGCGGTCCACATGACTTCTTCACCCAACAATCTGTACACAAACAATGTTTCGGTATTTCCCTCTAGAATGATTACTACTCGACGAGAGGATGTCAACCAAATGTTGAAGCACCTTGAAGCAGCCACCCTTGACACAATCCTCCTTATAGAATGTATCAGGTGCCTTCTCCATGTATCAGGTGCCTTCTCCCTAGATATCTGAATTCTGCTAGATTTATTGGTTGTAATACTTGGATCGTTCTGCCTGCCTGTCCGGACGCATTTACTCGGGATATCAATTAGGGCAATCAGATCTCTTTAGCCCTCATTTCGCATATCTGGTAAGGCAAGTGTCATCTCATATATCGGTCACTTTGATGTGAGGCAGGTTATTTGTTTTTGTATTTTGTTTACAAATACGTATATAAATAAAATATTTTCATGAAACAAAAATTGGATTGAATTCTTAGAGGTCGCATTTACAGATTTAAGCTAATAATTAGATGATACCCACGATCGGCACACAAGCGGTTGCTCGCATTTTACGAGTAACATAATGTCGTGAACTTATGAGTCTAGACCCATCTTACTACCTCTGCTGTGACTTTGTAAAGGATCTGTGCTCGGTCTCCTATTTAGTCGGTGACCCAGTTTTGTTGCCAGTGATCACAGACGAGTTTCACCATTTCAAGATGATCTTCGTATATAAAGAGGACAGTCGATCAATCATAACAATTCCAGTCACCATCACCAACGGGTCGAACGTCGGATATGGACTGAAACAGATAATTACTTAGCAAACTACCGCTGAGCCGGAAGAATCAGCATGAATATGAGGCTTTAAAGGAAGGACTATTCTTCAACTAAGGAAGGGTTATTCTTCAACTTCAAAGATGAAAGATGGCAGATAGCATTATTTCAGTCTTGGAGAGAGGGCGCTGTGTCACAAGAGTATCATCGTTCCTTGCATGCACGTTTCGCCTATTCGTCACTTTCTTGGTGAGTTTCAAGTGATCGTGCTGGCCACTACAAACTTAACACACTGACACGGTGGATTCCTGAAGAGTACAAACTGGGTATCGTAATACATTGATGAAGATTACTGTGGAATCATTCATCTCAATGCTCCTTTCCTTTGAAACAACGCTGCGCATGTTTGTCGCGGTAATCCTCGCGAGCATACCGTTTTTGGCTGTAGGATGGGCACCAACTTTTTTAGACACGTGATCATGAATTGGAAGAGCCTGCCTACCAAACAGCACACTCGTATATTCTTCCTCGGTTCATCATGTTAACGTGACGTTTGGCATCGTGCTTGTGTACAAAGTATACTCCGCTATAATCATCAACAAGCTCAAGAGGATACAAAGGTTAGTGTGCAGAAATGGGCAGACCAGGTGCATTTGAAAGGCTTGACTATAAGGTGGGTGCAGCGTATGTGAGAGAGTACTTGTCGCCTAGTTACGAAGGGATCCAGAGACGAACAGGTCGGATACTCGCACCAGTAGTGTGTGATGCCATTGACATTAGTCTTGAAGATGTATGCTTTCGGGTCACAGGGTGTCGTGGTAGTATCGTTTTGAATGGCTCTGTGTCCATGGAATTCCTCATGTGTACCGCCGGGGTATACACCAGGCTGGGATGCATCAAGAGGCAGTTGGCGGGACCCTTGCGGTACTACCTCATCATGAGATCTGGAAGTAACACTGATGGTGTCCTCTGTTCCTGTGGGAGTATCTGCGTGTGATATCAATGATGTAATACTGGATTCTAAGTGTATGACTGACAGATGGCCTCTTCGTTGTATAATGTGGAGGGTGCAGGAAGAGGTTGATTATCGTATCCTGCAGTGCTGATAGATACATAACTGAAGTCCAAGATGCCTCCATTTATAGTGAAATCTGTAAGAGGAGTGCCTGTATGTCTTCACAGTATAAACAACAAATAAATCAAGCTATGCATCAGGGATCAGACTTACAATATTTTGAGAGTCAGACAGGGTTGTTGTAGTATTGAGACCATAGGAAGGAGGAAAAGAATAGAAACAAAGAACGGCAAAGGATGATAGGATAATATCAATATGAGACGCACCATCAGCCAAGCATGGACCATTCTCCTCTACCAGCGAGAATAGCCAGTTTTCGCAATCCTGCATATTCATTGTCTATGAGTCTAGTTGAGAAGAGCTGGGAGGTGGTGTCTGATGTATTGGACACAGTGGCACCATGGCACTCGTTATATATATATTCCAGAAGAAGGCGAGCCCATTGGCACAGGGGGACGGAATAATTCGTATCAATGACGCTGGCGGGTTTCGGTCCTGAAAATTGGCACAGCCAGTTAGATGCACAGCGAGGCAAGAGGTTGGCAAGCAAAAGTGAGAATTACCTCTTGTGATTCCCATCAATAGTTCTTATGCCGTTATCCTACACTTGATGTTAGTTGCCGATCTTTGTTGCCGACTTTGATACGCTACGCATCAGATATAAAGGGGCCGTGGATAAATAAATAAATAAATAGTAAGCATGTATATTAAGTATCCCAAGAAAGATGATGTTCGTTACCAATCTAGGTAATTAGTTTCAAGGGACCCAGCAGGGCATGTGGCACGGCATTAAGATCTACCAGTTTCTTAACGTAATGCACAGCCACAGTGGGCGTGCGCAACACAACATGCCTTATTGGGAGAAGTCCTAAGTATACGTTTGAATAAGTTGGTCTGTAAATTCGTCTATGAACTCGAAATCAATGCAGACTGGTGCTGCAAGTCATGTGCCGGAAAAGCCCTAGTATGTCCTTGCAGAGAGTCCGCCATGAAATAACAGTGACGGTGACAGTAGAGACGAATGCGAGAATTGACGCCTTTCACGGGGATCAGAGAGCTACATATGCATCACGGTATTTTTTTCCGTATTGCGCAGTGAAGCTAAGTTCTCCGCTTTCCGGATACTAAGGGGCAGTGCTAATCTAGTTTGACGTGGGATCTTACATAGCCGAGCTCCATGTCGTGTATAGAACAAGGTCCGGCTATGAAGTAACTTCCAAGTTCTCTTGATAGGGCGTTTGGCTTGCATAAATCAGTAACCTACTCGGTGGGTTGCAGGTTATGTGCCACATGTGGAAAACCCTCACCTTACACCAATTTCGAGCTTCAATCCATATTCCTGCTGATAAGCACCTCCGAGCTCACGTACTATCATAATAGTGCATTTGTGAAAAAAGGCGCCTGATGTAGATATTGAGCTGTTAAGTTGCCGGATGAAACTTACGTCTAAAACTCGGTTCGTAGGTGACCCCTGATGGAAGGCAATGTGAGATTCTGGTCTCGGCGCCTGGCTGGCGTCACCGGCGATTATTCGGAGACGGAGCCGTCCTAATTTGTCCAAAGTGGAAATGTCCCGGGATTCGGATATTGGTGAGACATCTTGTGTTGATTCTTTGGTAACTGTGTTGGTTTGCCGGTGCATTAGTCATATCCTCATCTGTTTGTAACGAGCCACTATCTCGACTCAAGCCAAATATCTTCGGTCCTTGATCAGCACCATCGAAATTTCGTCAATTTGCGTTCCACGAGCTCCTCGCTCATATCTGACCGCAAATTACCATCCAGACCCAGATAACCGAATTATAGGAGATGATCGACTGGTGAGCGCTGATTACACTTACAAATAAAGAGGGTCTTAGATCATCTATGGCAAGCAATGAAGAGATGAGCTTGTTAGAAATCCCACTCTGTTTTATCAAGGAACCCTATGCTAAACTAATCAAGCATGCAGCGAAATGCCTCGTAAGCCAAGGAAATTATATGTTGAACTCATGAAATGTAGCATTAACTCCTCTCAGAATAAGCAAAATGTGTATTATTTTATGAATTTTATGAAACTCATAACTTTATAAGATATTGATGAGCCACAATAATCAATATGTATTCCTACAATATACTACAAGTTTTCTGCAATTTCTCATTATGGATCTGATCATTCTGGCATGTATATATGCACATATATGCATTCAAGATACTATTTCAAGCCAATCTTAACAACAATAAACTTTGCAATACTCAAGATTGATGTATTCTATTATCCTGGTATTTTTTCCATATTTTTCCTATATTATATTCAACCTCTATTGCCCTCCCATCCTAGTATATGCTCAAGACCAAGTACCATGCAGATGAATGTGTCAGGGGAACCCCCGTGTTCAAACCCCGACCAACGGCAGTTCGCCCGTACACCGCACCCGCCAGCCGAAAACCGTTCGACCTACTCACGGCAGTACCGAACATACCGCACGCTGAACCATCACTCCTGTTGGCGAGTACCCCCCAGAA
>QLPG01016691.1:0-11476 GCA_003314385.1 Gomphus sp. MG54 | reverse complement strand
GAAAAGGACCGGTGCGTGCAGGCTTTTAGGTATTCATTACCTAGAGCAACTCTACATCGCGAACCTTGGCATGGTGGCCAGGGTTTGTAGAAGGTCTAGGAGGCTGTTGGGCTAGTCGATCAACAAGAGCCTTGATGATTTTGTCCAAACTGGACGAGGAATTAAGGGTCGGATTAGGATTAGAAACATGAGTGGGGTTCGGATTTGAAGCTTGAACAGGGTTCTGAATTCGCTCGTTGTCGTTGTTGTCGTCAAGTGGGTTTTCTTCATCATCGTCCTCAGGTTTAGGAGGAGAGTTTCCTCCTGACGGGCCAGCTTCGTAAATTGAAGGTTGTTCTGACAGCCGTCGAAGTGAGGAAATCTCCTGCAACTGACTAGGGACTTCTATGATGAAAGGTAAACTATGAGTAGTAGAGCGGGTGTTCATGATAGTCGTGATATGCAAAGATGAAGTGTGATCAAGTGTGGTAGTCAGAAAATACTGTCACGATGATGAGACAGGACATAATCGTAATATATTCAATCTCCCAAAAGGCAAGACAATTGGCGAGGTTCAGATTGGGGTTGGCTTCAACGTATTGCATTGCGCCCACTTAGACCGCATGGTCCCCAAATTTCGTAAAGGCAAAGTAGACAGAAGAGAACAGAGGAACCTTAGTCAAAATCAAGATTGATTTTCTGACTGAAGACTGAACTAATAGTACAAGATCTTTTATACTACTTTCTAATCTATTAGGAGTTGAAGGAATTTCCTATAATAGAATGAGAAAGCCGAGGATCGTAAAAGCAAGAAACAGAATACTACGTCCCTAATAATAATCTCCTCTGTGACATTGCTGAGTGATGTGTCACTTGGATTCCCAATGAAGTTACCCTAAGGAATGTAATAGCAGATCGGATATAAAGGAGTAAATTAGAATTGTGAACAGATGAAAATGAAATGAAATATAATGAAAGATATTAAACGTAAATGAAGACAGAATGGAAAAGCGAGCATATGGAATGTGACGTAAATGAGTGGAGTGAATTGACAGGAGCATGTGATGCCAAGATGGATCCATGAGGTGCATATAGTCCGTGGGCTGAGGACGTAATGTTGAATAGTGAGCAAGAGCGGAGTTGGGCTGAGTGGGCTGAATTGAATAGTCGGCTTGCTAGCATACAGTTCCTGACAGTTGAAAATCACAAGTGATTTACTAATATTATAATCGACTGTAATCAAAATACTCAATAATCCTATATAGCTATATCAAAACGAATGGGATCATTGTCAAGCTTCGGGAATGCCGAGATGTCAGATGGGAACGGTCAAGTCCTGCAGGCCAGAAGTAGTGGCTTTGGCTTCAACATACTCATGCATTGTACTCTACTCTCCGTGCGTGCCACTGATTTGCAACAGACAGGATACTTGGGAGGATGCCAATGATGGTGGCCTGAGTAGAGGACTTAACAGAAGAGGAGAAGGTAGAAGGGCCTAAGCCTAGTCAATACCCAGGATGAGTGTCAAGTGTCGGGTACTGACGGACTTTGTTACTGCCAAGGGGTGTTGGCGAAAGGTTGGGCAGACTATGGCCAAGTCCTGCAGGCCAAGAGTAGTGGCATTGGCTTCAACGTGCTCATATGTTGCACCCTACTTGCCATGCGTGCCACTGTATTTGCAACAGACAGATACTCAGGGGGATGCTGATGATGCCGGCCCAAGTCAAAGACTTAACAGAAGAGAAGAAGGTAGAAGGGCCTAAGTGTAAGGGCAACCTAAGCAGGTGTTCTACCCTAAGATGGTGCACTGGCGAAGGGGGATCCAAAGGTTTAGTATGGTATCTAATACATGGGGACTAGCCTACCTGGCAAAGGGGGATCCAAAGAGAAAACTCTAGGGAACCCTTCGCCCACTGACTACTGTATATAAGCACCATCGCTACGGCACTCCATGCTCTACTGGCCATTACCCTCCGTACCAACTGGGAAGTTCCACCAGGGCCTCGACACTGAGAACGAACGACGAAAGGGGAGCCAAGGGTTATAGTCGATGCTTCTGGAGGGTACTCGCCAACAGGGATGATGGTTCGGTGCGCGGTGTGTTCGGTACTGCTGTGAGTGGGTCGAATGGATTCGGTTGGCAGGTGTGGAATATGGGTGGGTCAACATTGGTCGGGATTCATAATCAGGGGTTCCCCTGACATCACCCCCCTTCTAGAATGTGGCGTCCCTGACACATTGATCCCCACAGGCAGAACTGGCATGCGGGATCTGAAGGCGGATGCATCCAAGGCACAGATTCGGCATGGGGCACCTGGGTGCAGGCGGTAGAAGTCGGCGACAAGGTCAGGGGCCTGGATGTTGTCTTTGTTCTCCCATGAATTCTCTTCGTAGCCATAGCCCTTCCATTTGATAAGGAATTGTAGTCAATTTGCTCTCATCCGGCTGTCGAGTACTTGTTCGACCTCGAAGTGTTCCTCTTCATCGACGAGAATCAGCTGTGGTGGAAGGGGCTGTCGCCTACCCAGGATGGGGTCTGCTAGGGCTGGGGTGAGTTTGACAATGGGGAAGACTGGGTGAAGACAGCTCAAGGCCTTCAGGAGATGAAGTCGGTATGCATGAGACCCTACTCATTTCTCCACAAGGTAGGGGCCGAGTCACCGGTGCGCTAGTTTCTTGGATGGCCGATTAGTGCAAATATCGCTAGCATCAAGGTACACCTTGTCACCCAGGACGAATGTCAGTGTTGGCTGGCACCTACAGTTGTAATAAGTCGCCATATCGTCCTTTGCCTTTACTAGGGCTGCCTTTGCTTCAGAAAGCACTCCTTCCATCCGCTCCTTGAACTCGTTTACAGACTCAAGGCATGATGGGGGTTGGTGCGGTTCAAATCCCATCTGTGGGTGTCTGCCCATGTCCAGCAAGAAAGGGGACTCACGGGTCGAGGCGTGAACATGGTTATTGTACTGGAACTCGGCTAGGGGTAGGAGGTCATCCCAGTCGTCCTGCCTCTCGTTGACGAAGAAGCGGAGGTACTGTTCCAGTTCTTGGTTCACTCGTTTGGTCTGACCATCCGTCTACGGGTGGTAAGCTGTAGAGGCTGCCAAGCGAATGCCTAGTAAGCGATAGAGCTCCCACGTGAACTCACAGACGAACTGCACCCCTCAGTCAGACACCACCACCTTCGGCAACCCATGCAGCTTCCAGACGTGGTGTAGGAAGAGTCGTGCTGCTCCAGCCACCGTTACTGTTGTGTGGGTCGGTATGAAGTGCGCCTGTTTTGATACCGAGTCTACCACGTTCATCATGGCATCGTATCCGTGTGCGTCGGGGAGCTCTACTACGAAGTCTACACTTATGATATCCCACCATGCTTCGGGGATTGGGAGGGGGTGGAGTTCCCCAACCGGTTGTTGTCTCTGGACCTTTGTCCATAGGCACAGGTCACATGTCTTGGTGTACTCGCCAATGTATCGAGACATGTAAGGCCACCAGTAGTTTCGGGAGACAAGTTTGAGGGTCTTCCAGTGACCAGGATGTCCGGCCACCTTGGAGTCATGGTGATGGGCTACGATCCATTGCCAGAGGCCTCCCACGTCTGGAACATATGCCCTGCCTCGGAAGGTCAACAACCCGTCGGCCTCTGCCCATTCAGCTGAAACCAATGACCTTCCTCCCGCTTCCTGCAGTTTCCTCACTGCCTCCACCACTTTGTCCTCTAGTGTCCCTCTGGTTAGTGCCCTCTTCAATTCTCGGGCGATCCCCTGCTCTTCCCCTTCTAGTGTCACTCCTTCTAGGGCCTGTATCATGAACAGCTCTGGTCAGAGCAAGACTAGGTCTCTATTGTCGCCCACACCCGATCCATGGTTGGACCAACACAAAAGCGCATCGGACTTCCCCATCACTACTCCCGGTCTGTGCCGCAGGTCGAAGTTGAAACACGAGAGGTAGAGCAACCAGCGGGCTTGTTGCTGGTTCAGCTTCTTCGAGGATCGGAAGTACTCTAGGTTCTTGTGGTCGGTCCAGATCTCAATGTGGTGTTCGGCCCCCTCTAAGAAGTGCCTCCACTCTTCCAAGGCCTGGATGATAGTGAGCATCTCCTTATCATGGATCTCGTAGTTCCTCTCTACTGGGGAGAGGCTTTTCGAGTAAAAGGTGATCGGGTGCCACTTGTCATCCTCGCGCAACTGCTATGAAAGGACCACCCCTGTGGCCACGTCAGAGCTGTCTGCTTCCACTTGGTAAGGGTGGGTATCGTTGGCGAACCCAAGGATGGGCACCATCGTAAACTTTGTCTTGAGCCCTTCGAAGGCTGTCCATTCTTCATCCCCCCACTTCCACTTTATGTCCTTCTTCACAAGTTTGAATAACGGCCTGGCGTGGTGCGAGAATCTCTCGATGAACCTCCAATAGAAATTGGCGAAGCCTAAGAAGGCCTGCACCTCCGTTCGGTTTGACGGAGTTGGCCAACCTATGACCCCTTCCACCTTGACAGGATCCATTTCCACCTTGCCATGAGATATGATGAGGCCTAAGTACTCAATCCTGGTCCGTTCAAACTCACACTTCTCCAGCCGAAGGTAGAGTTTGTGGGCCCTTAGTGGTTCAAGGACCTCCCAAATGACTCGTCGATGCTCTTCGAGAGTATCGGTGAAGATGAGGATGTCGTCCAGGTACACACACACGTATCCCTCCATTACGAGGTCTTGGAAGATGTCGTTCATCATGGTCTGGAATGTTGCAGGGCTATTAGTGAGGCCGAAGAACATGACAAGGGGCTCGAACAGTCCCCAGTTCGTATGGAATGCCACCTTCCACTCGTCTCCCTCCTTAATCCGCACATTATTGAACCCCCATCACACATCCAACTTGGTGAAGTACTTGGCTCCTCGAAGTTATGCGATGAGCTCCGAGATGATGGGAAGGGGGTACCAGTTCTTCACCATCATCACGTTGAGTACCTGATAGTCCTGGACCAGTTGGAGGGAGCCATCCTTCTTCTTGATAAAGAACACGGAGCTTCCCATGGGGGATTTCGAGGGACGGATGCATCCCGTATGCAGGTTCTCCCATAAGAACTTGTCCAGCTCTCGCTGTTCACTTGGAGAGAGAGGGTACACTTTACAAGCTGAGAGTTTTGCTCCGGGCTCCAGTTCGATCACATGGTCCCACATCTTCTGCTCAGGGAGAGAATCAAAGGACTCCTTCTTGAAGAGGTCATTAAAGTCTTGGAGATAGGGCAGGATCATCCCTTTCTCTTTGGGAGGGGGTGCTTTGGAGCGCCCGTTTGGCCAATTGCTGCGCAGTTATGGCGGCTGCAATGGTGGTGATCGGAACGTTTGGGGGGGTGACGGTCGCAAAAAGGCGATCACCCGGTTTGAGGAAGGGCACACTGTCATCGATACTTTCGTAGTCTTCCGACTTGTCAGTCGTCATGCCTGGCAAGGGCCCGGTTCGAAGAGTCTGAACTGCCATTTCCTCTCGGTGTTCTTTCTCCAGCTTAACCTGGCAAGTATGACATTGGGCAGAACATCGGCTTAGCATGACTTCTTGCATATGCCAGTTGATTTCAGGGTTATGATTGCAGAGCCAGGGATAGCCAAGGATCATGTTGTGCTTCCCCAGATTGGTCACAGAAAACATGGCCCGTTCCGAGTGGTCTTGATAGCATAAGATCACATCGACAATGTGTCGGATTGCTCCTCCCTCGTTTGGGGTACCTTCAACATTATACACTGGTGTGGGTCGAGTTAATGAGTGCAAGTTCAATCTTTTGGCAACCATGAACTTCCGGTTTATGAACAGTCCCATAGCTCCGCTGTCTAGTAGGGCAGTTACTCCCTTAACCTTGGCAGTGTCAGTAGTCTGTATCTCTACCTTGAGGTTCAGCGAGTTTGGTGAGGGGGTGGAAGCCACTATGTAATGTTTCGGGAGACTGTGTTCCCAACGTTTCAACCTAGGAAGGGGGAATGGTAGTTTTGGTGGATGTCAGGAGTCGGATACTGATGGACTTCGGTACTACCGAAAGGTGTTGTCGAAAGGTCGGGCGGACTATGGCCAAGTCCTGCAGGCCAAAAGTAGTGGCATTGGCTTCAACGTGCTCGTGCGTTGTGCCCTACTTGCCGTGCGTGCCACTGTATTTGTGACAGACAGATACTCAGGGGGATGCTGAAGATGCCGGCCTGAGTCGAGGACTTAACAGAAGGGAAGAAGGTAGAAGGGCCTAAGCCTAGTCGATACCCAGAATGAAGAAGTAAGTACATGCATGTCCTACTTATATAGATTAAGAAGCAACATGTGGAATAAGGAATGTGGGACAACAAGGTATGCAGAGCATGTGGTTATTGTCCACAACAAACAAAATTAGAACAAGGAATGCAAAACGGGGATAGAACAATGAAGGACAATATAATAGGATCGTGACTCGAAATGGGACAATAAGGAGTGGCCAGATATAAAACAATGGGGTCACATCCGAGGATAATACAAGGACGGGGAGTCCCAAGGTGAAACGGGCCGAGGAGTTGTGGATGGCGAATGTGCCGAGCCGGGACCGGCGCACCAAGTGTTATGCGGGCGATGCGGGCACTTGGTCGTGGATATAGAGTAATTTCTCGGTCGGCACTGCCGGCGGATGGGTCTTGGTACGTGGACTTGACAGTGGAGTTGGTTTGGGAATGTCTGTATCGCTTATGGCTGAGGCATCATCATCTGAATCCCGAGTTGTATTCTCCATATCAGAGTCTATAGACAGAGCAGCAAAGCAATTAAACAAGGGCAGTGAGGGCACATCCTTCACTCGCTGCCTTAATCAAAATCCCCTGAATCCACATCTTCAACCTCCCCGGCTTCGTCGGTATCTCGAAGGTCCGTGGAGACCATCCAGTACTCTAGCATCTCTTCATGCTCTTCTGCCGTCATGAAACGCACATCATATGCCTGAGGGCATTCTCGGGTGAAGTGGCTGGCATTGCCATATCGTTGGCATGCGAGTGCCAGTGGGTACCACCACCTGGTTGCATCGACGTCCATCGGGGTGGGCCCAGGGGGTGGCATCGGGAGAATAAGGCCCGATGATATTCTAGGGGGAGCGGGCATTGCTTGCTTAGTTGGGGGTTCAACGGGCTTTCGGCTAGGCTGTGGCACGGAGGCATATAGTAATGGAAATCGAGGCCCCTGAAAGGCTTCGTTTGCTGCGTGTGTAAGAGCTACCGCTTGCGCTGCAGTGTACCATGCCGAGATGTCATCATCCTTCGGTCTCCCGTCTAGCATCAGCGCGATGCGACTTTGGATAGTGGGGTCGAGGCCTCATCGGAACTTCATGACGATGGACCGCCCATCCGTGTATTCGGCCTTTCCAACCAGGCCTTTGAATTGGTCGATATACTCGTCGACCAAACACTTGCCTTGGTGGTACTGGCACGACTCTAATTGGTTCACTGCCTCAGTGGCCTCATGCAGGGGGTAGAAGTGTTCCCGAAAGGCTTCCACAAAGGCCTTCCAGTTGGCGGAGAGCAGCCTGCCTGTTTTTGCTTCATATGCGAACACTTGGCTGGAGAAGGTCGCTGCTCTTCCCATCTTCATAAAGGACAGTGCCCAGAGGATCTGAGACTGCTCGTCGGAGAAATCGGCATAACAAACGCCGAGGTACAAGGTGCAAGACTGCATGAATGCACGCCCGTGCAAACGGTCGCCATCGAACTCGGAGGGCTTGGCGGGTTCTACCATTCGTTTCACGGGCTGCCGAATGCAGGTCTGGAGGCCTGCCACTAGATTCGTCGTGGTCGCCTGCAGCACGTTCAGCCTCATCTCTAGGTCCTGCTTCTCTCTTCTTTCTCTTAGTAACTCCTGTTCTATGCCGGCCAGTCGGTCCAATAACTCCTGGGCCGACAGCAAGTCCATGGAGAATAAGTTTTTGTAAGTGAACGAGGAGGGGCTGCCGCTGTCGCTATTTCCGAAGAAATTCAATTCGGAGTCATACAAAGAGGCAGCCGGTGCTCAAAGGAGAGAGTTTTCTGCTGTAAGGGCAACCTAAGCAGGCATTCTACCCTAAGGCGGCGCACTGGCGAAGGGGGATCCAAAGGTTTAGTATGGTACCTAATACATGGGGCCTAGCCTACCTGGTGGAGGGGGATCCAAAGAGAAAACTCTAGGGAACCCTTTGCCCACTGACTACTGTATATAAGCACCATCGCTATGGTGCTCCGTGCTCTACCAGGCATCATCCTCCATACCAACTGGGAAGTTCTACCAGGGCCTCAACACTGAGAACGAACGACGAAAGGGGAGCCAAGGGTTATAGTCGACACTTCTGGAGGGTACTCGCCAACAGGGATGATGGTTCGGTGCGCAGTGTGTTCGGTACTGCTGTGAGTGGGTCGAACGGATCTCGGTCGGTGGGTGTGGAATACGGGTGGGTCGACGTTCGTCAGGATTCATAATCGGGAGTTCCCCTGACACTAAGCCTAGTCGATACCCAGAATGAGGAAATATGTACATGCATGTCCTACTTATATAGGTTAAGAAGCGACATGTGGGATAAGGAATGTGAAACAATAAGGTATGCAGAGCATGTGGTTATTGTCCACAGCGAGTAAAATTAGAATAAGGAATGCAAGACGGGGATAAAACAATGAAGGACAGAATAATAGAATGTGTCCAAAGATAGGACAATAGGAGATGCCAGACTATAAGACAAGGCTTGTAACCGAGGATAGTACAAGGACAGGAAGTCCTGAGGTGAGACAGACCAAAGAATGGTCAGATGGTGTAGCGGATGCGCTAAGCCGAGAATGGCGTATCAAGTGACGTGCATGCGGTGTAGACACTTGTACGTAGACATAGGATGGTTGCTCAGTCGGCACTGGCAAATAATTGGGACCTCAGTACATGTACTTGACAATGAGGAAATATGTACATGCATGCCCTACTTATATAGGTTTAAGAAGCAACATGTGGAATAAGGAATGTGGGACAATAAGGTATGCAGAGCATGTGGGTATTGTCCACAATGAGTAAAATTAGAATGAAGGGATGCAAACGGAAATAGAATAATAAAAGATAGAATAATAAGAATGTGGCCAGGAATAGGACAATAGGGAGGGCCTGACTATAGAACAATGGTTGCGACTGAGGATAAAACAAGGACAGGAAGTCCCAAGGTGAGGTGGATCGAGGAATGAGGAGTAGGCATGGTGGGATTAATGGATGGTGAGTGGCATAGAGTACATATATGAGGGGTAATGGATAAGGAATGTAAGTGGTGGATGTGCCGAGCCAAAACCGGCATACCAAGTGATGTGCATGTGGTGTGGACACTTGTATGTGGACATAGGATGACTGCTCAGTCGGCACTGCTGAATTACCGGGGTTTCGGTACATGTACTTGACAATCATAAAGAATGTACAGTATATCAATTGTGACTATCTCCAAGAATTAACTGGAACTTTCTAAGATTAGACAAATCCTAATATATCATAACATATTACTCATAATAAGTGGGGATATTTCCAATGAAGAGAAATTTTGAAATAAGATAACAATACATGTTATTTTACTTTGGGTTTATTTTTTTCCAGTAAAGTCAGTGATATGTCACATGAAATATACATTTGACCTATTTTGCAAAATAACAAACCTTAGGTTCCGATGACTCATTCATTACATAATATATGAGACATCCGCCCACGTGACTCTAATTAGGTCTAAAGATATCTGTGACGTCGTCTGTCGCATCCAGTTTTACCCTTGTTTCCCTTTTCCTTAGACCATCATGCCATCCGATCTTATATTCAAGCTTACAAACAGTGAAGAAACCCTCACCAAAGCCGTTTCCAATCACCCGCACGAGGAAATCACATCGCTCGCGCACAAGTTGTACGCCAACATAATTGCTACTGGAGGGAATGCTGCGAAGAAGAAAATCGGAGCCAAGAATCATGAAGACTATACTCAAGATGACCTTGACCGTGCAGCCAAGTGTGGAAAGTTCCCCTACAGGCCCAGTGATCTGTTTCTGAAGGTAAGCTGACCATAGTCAGTAGTATTAGCCGCGACTGGCTGATGGAAATGCTTTATCGCCTTCATCGCTTACATAGATGTACTGTGATGTTCTAGACACTATTGAACGTGATCCATGGATCGGAATGGTCTCACCACCCTTACTCGCATCTTCAGGGGTAATCCCACTAACAATCGTCTCGGTGTACGCAATATCAAACTTTGTACTAGTTGGACTTTTAATATGCTAATCATATAACCACAGCATTCCAGATATCATGAGACACTACCGCAATCTGATCGCCAACGCAGAAATCGAAGTCATGATTGCGACAAACTACTGGGAGAACTCGTATTCCTCGTCCCTGTCCGTCCTTGTCACCCGCATGATGTAAAAATGTTGACTATGTTCCCAGAGTTCGTGATGCTCTTATTGAATTATCAAACAGACACAAAGGAAAACCCACGAAGCCCGTCGTTAAACTGATTTATGACCGTGGCAATCCCAAGCAGGTCATCAAGAATCATCAGAGGGTGCCTCCTGAAGAATGGGAGGCTGTTGGACTTCCAAGAAAGGAGGAAATACCGAATATCGAGTTCGAGGTGATGGTTAGTCCTACATCATGACTACCTGGTTTTGTCTTTAGACCATCTTACGCTTCTTAAGAATTACCATAGGCCTATCATGGGTACTTTCCACTCAAAGTACATGATAGTCGATCGTAAAGTTGCATGTCTCAACTCAAATAACATTCAAGTAAGACATCAGCTTTCAGCTCATAATTATGCAACCCCTAACCTTTTCAAAGGATCGCGTCAATGTGGAGATGATGACACATATCGAGGGCCCCATAGTCGATTCATTTTACGATATGTCTCTACTCTCGTGGGGGGAAGCATTCCATCCCCCCCTCCCTTTGCTCAAAGGTGGAGCTGGTGCGCCTAGCAGAGAAGAATACCAATTCGCGGAAGAAAACCGATACTTGAAAGGTTTGCCGTTATGAAATATCTCTCTGTGTCACACTGAATACCCTTTGTGTAACTAGATATCTACCTAGAGGAAGGAGCCAGGTTAGATAGAGCGGCTTGGGATTCAAACCTCTTAGCTACTGTGGAACTGCCGTCTTCGAAATACCGTGAGGACATAACGGAGGCTGATTTTACAGTCTCTAATGCTTCTTCATCAAGCAATTTTCTCTCAGATTCCAGTTGTCAGTTGATCATTTGCCTCCAGCTTATCAATTTCCCTCATATATTCAACAGTTAAACGCGGGAAGCCAGATTCTGTACACCCAGACCCTATTGCTAGGCAGCGTCTTCCAGATCATGAGCAACCTGGCGCTGAAGAAGTGAGACATACTGATGCAGAACTTTCAGCAGCACAGAAAAAATATGGAGCATCACAGGCTATTGCTGATCATCTTAGTGAGCGTGAGCAACATTAGAAAGTGGTACTCACTAATTTGTTCTACTACTTTAGATGCGGGGATGCAGTAT
>QLPG01016678.1:0-13062 GCA_003314385.1 Gomphus sp. MG54 | reverse complement strand
AGCCCTTGATTTGAATTGCCCATATCTTCATCACCCCTGACTGGAATTACATAATTTTTAATGGTTGCATAGCCCTGATCAGATTCTTTCTTTGATGCACCAACACCTTTTTCATATATGTATTACATTCAAAGCTATTCAATGAATAGTCCAAAAGCACCAAACATTGACTCAGTTTTGTGAGTTACTGTACCTCTCTTACAGTTCCAAAACAAGATTATGATTGAATAATGGATCTATCTTGATAAGGAGATCACAAATGTTGAAATGTTGCATAGGGATAAGTTCTGTGGATGACATAATGGTGCCTTGTGTTTTTAATGATAGAATGGCTGTGTTGTGTCCTATATCCAAGCCCCAATAACCTCAGACTAAACATCTCTTTTGAATAAAGAGAAAAATAACTTAAAATAATTCTAGGGAAATGATGGGTATATTACCATTTTCTTACCATTTTCCAGGATTTTCCTTTGAAAATGTCATTATTTGCATAAGATTCTTAGGCTAGATTTTTCTATGCAAAAAGTGACTACTGTACATATTTCCTTGTGATTTTCTTGGTTACACAATCTTTTTATTCCTGCTGTGAAAGTTTTCTTATTGCAAACTCAAGCCCCCACCTCAGGGATGTGGCCGGTTCTAGGACGAGAGTTAGATATATGTCAGGGGTAGTTTCATGGCGCCTATAAAACTAACTTCGAAATGACTCTGATACTACATTTGTATCTATATACCTATTACAGCTGAAATAGAGATGCGTCAGGGGTCTTACTTGAAGCAGTAAATAAGATTTTTGGTTCATCCCTGAATAATCGCAATTCTGGAGCGATCATTTCAATCTAGTGCTTCGAGTGTCTTCGTCATGAGCTGGCATATTTGCCTCAGATCGGTGGACGTCGGAGTGCCTTCTTACTCCATAAATGACTTTGGCCACCTCACTATTTCAATATTTATGTGCCTGGGGTGTGGAGTTGAACAATGGTTCTCAAGGAAGTAGCTGATTCGTCACGGACAGCAGCATAGACATACATGGGTAGATTCATCCTCCCGTTATAGTAAACTTTTCATTCATCCTTTCCTTGCTCTTGGCTTAGTGTAATATCTCACGACAAAAAAAGGGTGCTTCCCCTTCGCGAAGAACCAAGCTTGAAATTTGAAAAGGCACCGTGGTCCACTGAAAGGACTAGCGATCATAATCATCATGACGCTCTTTATCAAAATTACGGAAAAGAACAGGAGGCAGTCATCGTCATTTGCCGATTTGTAAATGAAGCTGATAGTGGGTGTGGCGTATCGTCATCCGGAGAGATCGACCTCAATGCGTGCTGTGAGCTGCAGATAAGTAAGAAGAACACAAACAAACAAAATTCTGGTCTTCATGAGCCCGAGTGCCAAGTGCCTTCCAACTCCAGAGTTAGGACCATCGTGGTTTGCGTTTCCACCGGGCTGCAGAGGAACGAGTGGCGGAAGATATGGAAGCACAGAAATGGAAGCGACTCCGATCCTTCGGAGTCCGGACGATAATGGGGTGATGGTGTATGAATATCGTATGATACGTACCGTGCTTCGTTAGATCGCGATCGCGGCCGAAAGGTCCCGGACTCGTGACCCAACTCCCGATTCGAGCTACAATTCGACTCGTTACTGTAATTCCCCATGTTGAGTCTAGATGATGTAAGCAGCTCAAACTTCAGTGAGAGGGAGTCTGAGGGGGAATTATTAAATCTCAGCTATCGCGATGCGCAGCCGAAAGTCCAGCACAGGATATCCAGCACAGTATCCAGCATAGTGCACAGGTGAGTCCTAACGTGCATGGAATCACTGGTATTGCACAATGGTCCATGAATCGTACACTAAAATTAGTTCGATTGTCTAGACATATCAAGCTTCAGGCTGGTACCAGAAATCCGCATATCAGAATCCCCATGCGCAGTTACATGCCCGGAAACCGGGTCACATGGGGACTTTAGCTCTAGTGCATCTTGTGGAGTGATCAAACCGCAGTTCAGACGCGCAGCAAACTGAAGTGAATAGATATGGGTCATTTTTTGAATTCCGAGTTTTTGGAGCAGTGGATGCCCAAGGAGGGGAGCGCTGCAATAGTACCGAGTTGCATCTTGCTAGTCGAGATTTCGGGTTCAGCACAGGTTGTGGGAATTTGTCAAATATCATGATGACATCCTGGCGCAACACAGGGTCAGGCGGAGATGGAAAGCTTGGGGCCAGAAGCACAAGCCCAATGGACATGAGCATAGGACTTGTTGGCCCTGGTGCTATCCTACGCGGGCCAACGAATTGGAATTTTGAAATTTTGAAATTTGACGGATCGCAGGACTCGAAGTTTGAATTGGCATATATACTAGTAGCACTAGTAGCAGGCATCTGTTCATTAACCCACTGCAAGATTTTCGGTGATTTGTGTGAATGGTCTCTTTGCCACGAGAACGGTGCGAGTCTGAGTTCTTGTGACATGCCACAGGCAGCGCAGTGCAGCGGTGGCAGTGTCATATCATGTTGTGTCAAGCCGTCGTCGATTCCTACACAGGATTGACCTGATTTGAGGTGGTCTGGGAAATGGGAAATAAGAACTGTCAGAACCTGATGGTATTCTGATTACATGAATGCTAGATCCGATAGTGAGTGTCATGGCAGCTTAAAGTTGACTAAAAGACGAGACTACGAGTATATCAGAAGCTCAGAAGTGCAACCTGAACGGTGGTAACCGACTCCCTGGTTGGATAAGTGACCGATGCAACCAATGAAATTGGAAAATATGAAATATGAAATTTGACAGATCACACGTGAAAGCCAGATCGATCATAGCATGCACTGGTGTTCGATACATTAGTGCTCATTAGCCCAATGGAGTGCTTTGGTGATCTTGCCTGATGGTCCTCGTTACGGCTTACGTGAAATACTATTACGGCTTCACCTGTGCGCCTGATTGAAACTACACGCAGGGAGGCGCCTTTCGTGATGAGACCTTTGCTTGACCTGATTTTCCCCAGGTACATAGATGGTGATATGGGCAGGGTCTACAGTTAAGACTTCCAGGGCTCAAAGGATCGGCGTTCAATTCCGTGTGAACAGGCGGCGCGCTGGATGCGTGCCTTTGGAGCTCTGCAGGGTCCTTGGAGGCAATCAACCGTTATCAAATAAGGGGAGCGGTCAATAACAGTCCATAACATTAAACAGTTCTGATCAGGGATAAAGAAGAGTCCCTATTGGTTATAAATACGTTCCGGTCCTATGAATCGGTTGGAATCGGATTTTTCAGGGCCGAGTATTTCGTAGTTTGGTGTCAAACACAGGGACGGTCTGAAGCATATTGACACTAACAAGTGAGCTTACATCACTTATTACAGCATCTTGGTCTCTATTATATGTAGGGGCGGTCCTGGGTCTCAGGCTCTCTGATCAAGTGGACATGGTATATATATCGTGGGCAGGGTTGGGAAAAGAAGGAGAAGGAAAAAGAAAGAGTGGAGGCTTCTTGCGTACTGAATGCAACCTGAAATTAAAGTTCTCTGGCCCCTAACTTCTGACTTCTGAGCGAGATCACTGTACAGACATCAGTGAAATGATCCAAGCGCTGTGTGGTGGAGAAAGGTCGAAAACGAGTTTGAGTATAATAATGGCAAATACGGCGGTAAACCTGGATAAAACAGCAAACAGGGACTCCTAGCACTAACCTGCATGATCATGATCAGACAAGTGAAATCAAGCTTTTGTTCTGATCAACTTACCGGGAAGCGTTGAGTAGGAGAAGGGAAGCGTGGCGAGAAATGCGAGTTAAGCCTTAACCCTTGTAGCTAGAGAGATGTATTTAATCATCTCAACGGAGGAAGAATGCATGAAGCGTTGTTTCGAATTTCAACTCATCGGCGCCGCTGTTGACCGTAATATCAATACGGATATTATATGCAGTAGCTAATCAAATAGAAATAATATTGTGATCGGATTCGATATGTTAGGTCATAATTCGGCCACCACTCGAGTAGGTGTAATCGAATGCTGACTAGGGTAAGGATCAGGACTAAAACCAGGATGGAGGTTAATTAGTGGCCAGCGGGCTTCTGAAAATTGGTGCCGATTCAATTCGACTCGAGTTCACTTCATCTGCACACGGGTGTGGACATGTAGGACCTGCTAATTTTGAATATTCTCTCAGACTGCAAGTGGTGGGGCATGGAAATTTTCGCTACAAGAATATGGGAGAAGAGCCTGATGGGAGTAAAGAGGGCCTGGTGATGGCCGTTTGCATAGTTGACTGAGTAACGGATCGGTTGAGGGTCTCAGCTATGTAGAATGTTGAAAATTGAACGATGAAATTGATTAGTTGAAAGCTGTAGAGTCGAAAGGTAGCACAGATGCACATGCGCATGCATATTGCCTGATCAGGTAGAATACCGTGCATGGCCTGAGCTGAGGACGCATCTGAAGTTGGAAATGCAGTGATTATCATTTAAAAGATCTGTGATCACTGCAAATTTCAAATTCACGTGAGCCGTGGCCGCTGGCCGCATACCCTTCTTTAACAATCGAATTGATAGCCAGTGACCAGTCGTATAGGTATATTCGAGTATAATGGCCAGCACAATCAAGTGCGAACAGGCTTATTCGAGCATGATCACTACTGCTGGTCAGGAATAGAATGAGGACCAAGAGCAGGACCACCACAAGGGAAAGATTAGTGAAGTCCACGACGACGGTCGTCAGGTTGGACGCCGGGCTCCTGAGAATTAGATCTGAGTTTCATCTGATTTCAGCTGACTATGGAGTTTTTCGTTTCGTTTCATGCGCATATGGGCAGATGGATGGCATCTTCAAATCCCTCTTCTCACCCCGCCCCCATGCGGGCCTCGAGATGGAACGTGCAGATTTTTCATTTTACTAGATTTCATGCGCGGTATGGTCGAGAAAAGACAGGGCTCGGGATATAAAAGGACATGAAATTTTGATGACACGGTGAGTTTTGCATAGTGAACTGGGTGACATGCTGCACCTGAGAGCGAGTTAGAGTGGAGAGGTACGCTCCGGTGTGCATATATGCATACATATCGCCAAATCAGGTCAACCAAAGTCAAAGGAGGCTGTCTATTTTCAAACAAATGAGATCACGGCCTTTGGAGCGTCGGAGTGATCCAGGGCCGGGGAGTTGAAGGCTCGGTGTGCTGCTGGGCATCAGTTTGGAGCAGCCACTGGGCGCCGTTGGCCGTTTCCGTAGTACAAATTTGACGCCTTGGATGTATACAATAAACAGAGAACAGCGAAAACAGTGATCACGATAAGAGTTGATAATGAGACAGTCATAGTATTAGGGGTGGATTTCAAATTGCGAGCGGCGTGCGCATATATGCCATTCAAAGTTTCGGATGTCAGAGGACGGTGTCCGAATTATTCCCATGGCGAGCGATCGAGCTATAATAAATTATCTCATTGATGTGGTGTTTCAAATGCTCGGATGCATATCATGATGCGTTATAGGTGTTTGAATGATCGGGCCATCGAGTGTGATCAGGTGCAGGTTGCGAAGCTGATTTTGTTGGCTCTACTGGGTGCTGGGCATTATTCAAATTAGGCATTAATGAAATTTGGATTTGGACTGTTGGGCATTTGCGCGAAGAAGACAGTCGAATTAGGAAATAGTGCGTTAACGAGTATGAGGGAATTAGTGGCCGGGAAGTATGATATAACATGGCAAACCCAGACAGGGCAGGACAAAAAGGGTATATCACGTGATCGGGTCACGACGTGATCAGACGTGAACAGAATGATGTTACGCGAATCGTGTAGGATAGCCGTTATATTTCATCAGGGTCGGGATGAGTGGCTGCCATGGGAGGCGACCGTTACCGGGTGCCTTGACATTGTGGGACGTAGGCCGCGTGTGAGGACGTGGGAGCAGGCGAGAAGATGGTCGTGGGTGAAGATGGTCGTAGATGAAAATGGTCGTGGGTGAGAAGATGGTCGTGGGAAAAGATGTTGCAAAGAGGATACGCGTTTGGCGACTGACCGAACGGGCATGGCAGGGAGGTTCGCGAGCGGCTCGCCTGGGAGATGGGTCACCGTGACGGAGAAGGCGACGGTGGGTGCAACAGGCGTTGATATGAGATTCGATGCTGAATCTCGGGCTGCGGGTGCTGCATACCTAGTGCCTCGCGCGGGCTGCATTCGGGGTGCGTTCTCCCAGCGCCCGGTTGCGCGGGAGATGCCCGGCCCGGGGCGCGGTGGCCTGTCATTGGCTACGGAGGGACGCGAGAATTTCTTAAAGGTGACAAGCTGCGAATGAGTCAGCAGCCAGTGACCCAGTTCCTGCTCCTGCTCCTGCTCCTGCACACCAGCATGGACCAGCTCTTCATGAACATTCCCTCCAGTATTCATGCCCCGCCCCTCGCGAATTCGAACTGGGGCCCGCTCGAGCAGGACGAGTACGAGGATGAGGTGCATGAGCTTCCCTCAAGCACCCGCAAAGACATCAAGCAGATCCGCCGCCGCAGCTCCAAAGGTGTGTAGTACACGTATCTCCAACCCGCTCTCTCTCACATCCGCCAGCCTGCGATCAGTGTCGCAAGTCCAAATGCAAGTGCGAGCGCCCCGGCGCACACGACGAGCCCTGCAAAAACTGCGTCCTTCTCAACACGCCTTGCACGTTCCTCGGCCCCTCGCGTAAGCGTGGTCCTCCGAAGGGGTATATCGATGCTATCGAGTCGCGGCTGCATCAAATGGAGGCCCTTCTTGGCACCCTTCTCACCGCCCCCGACCCGCGCGCCCGTTCGCTCATCGCGGACCTCACACAGGACCCACTCGCGCAGGAGATACTCGCGCGCGTCGACGAGAGCCCCTTTGGCACAAAGGGGAATCGCGGGAAGGCTGCGGATGGCGGCAGCGTGCTAGAGGATCGAGCGAGCAGGATTGTGAGGACGAGTGCGAGTGTGACTGCGGCGACGGGGAGTTTGGGTGCACGCCACCCGTATATGAACCCGAGTGTGGAATGGCAAGAGCATCTCAAGGAGCAGTTACGCGCTGGCGCCGCGAAAAATTCCAGCCCGGCGGGTGGGGCCTCAACGCCAGTGGCGCCCACCGTGGCAGGAGCCGCAGGCCCGCCTCGGCTCAACCTCGTTACGGACATAGCCCGGGCATCACGGACCACCTTCGGGAGTACCGCCACAACCACCACACAGCATGACCACGACCGTGACCCGGCGGGTGAAAGTCCCCGTCAACGACGCCGGATTGGCTCTTCTAGCCCCGCTCTCCACACTCACGCGCACCCATACGCCCACAGCGGGACGCACACGCGCGCCCATAGTGGTACTCCCGCCCTCTCTCCGGCCTCTTCTTCTGCTGCAGGCCCTGATACCGACCCCGCCACCACCGCCTGTGCTGCCCCATCTAGCTCCACCGTCTTGCTTTCTGGTACCTCTGCCTCCTCCTCTGCCGTCGCCGCTGCCACTTCCCCCACCCCCTCCGACTCGGACGACTCCGACCTTCTCGCGCGCGCCGTCGGCCAGCTCTCCCTCAATGAAGATTTGCAAGTACGGTACCACGGACTCGTGTCCGGCCTCTATATATTAGGTCAGAGCGACCGATTGGATAAACGAAATGAGGGTGGAATATGGAGGTTTCCGAAAGCGGGGGTGTGGCCGCGCGCTTTGCCTGTTAGGCGGAAGAGAGGGCGTGCATCGGGGTCGAAAGGAAATCGAGGGGATGTGAAAGAGGGCAGTGGGGATAATGGTGTGAGGGACGGCGATGATGCTGATGGAGAGGATGGAGAATGGAACGGTGAAGCAGAGGTAGAGTGGGAGGCCCAGGAGCGGTTGCCCAGTATTGAGGACCAGCGGGAGTTGCTCGAGCTGTATTTTAAGCATGTGCATCCGGTGTTGCCGGTTATGCACCAGGCGCAGTTTTGGAGTGATTATAGGGGGGAGTGAGTGCTTTTTCTTTTTTTACTTTTGATTTGTGCTATTGCCTTCATTATTTTCACTCTATTTTTTTTTTTTGGGAGCTGATGCCAACCCTATTCATCCTCCCCAGACCTAGCTATCACTGGAAAGCCTCGTCTCGTGATGATGCTGTATCACCAAGCTCTGGCTCTGGCTCGAGTAGAGGGGTGGATTCCAGCCCCTCGCCCATGTCTAATTCTGCTGCGAGTCCCGAGGCGGATGTCATGCACTCCAAGTTCAGCATAAGCGACGCAAGGTTCAGGACGCCATCCGATACAACCGCCAACCCAAGTTCCAACTCCAATACTTCCAACTTCAACAACTCCAACTCATCCCACTTCGACTCTAAATTGTCCAACACCTCCAACCCAATCTCCAACCCAATCTCCACCTCAACCCCTACAACTAATCCTGAATCCCGCATCCCAACACTCCTCCTCCTAGCCATGTTTGCCGTCGCTGCACGCTACCGCGCAACAGGATCGGGGGAGACGTCCATGCCGGTGTCCATGCAGATGTCTCTTCCACCAATGTCAATGACGGGCGGCGCACATTCTCATCAGGTCAATAATGGTAGTATTGGGAATATGGGCATGAATGCAATGAGCGGAGGTAGAGGCATGACTGATAATCATGGTGATGGTCGTATCGATGAAGAGCGTATGGGCGGTGATCCATGTGGAGATGAAGGCGATGGAAATGTGATGTGGAATGCGGGGGATGAGTATTTGGAGGATGCGAAGAAGATTTTGAGTGAGCCATTTACCATATATTGTTATCGGCCTTATCATCGTTTCTTCCTATTCCCTCGTCCCACCTCCCTCTCGGGCTCATACGCATAACCCACTACTCCCCCCTTCTTCCTGAGAAACATAATCTCTAACGCACTAATCCTCTCCCTCAACAGACCAAACATACGCCTCCTCCCGTCCCTCCACCTGTCAGGCCCTCCTCCTCCTCTCCTACCGACAGATCGGCATTGGTGCGATGGCGCAGGCATGGCTGTACGTTGGAATGGCTGTGCGGATGGTGAGTCGGCTGCTGGGCTCTTATGTCATTTTTTCATTTTCGTTATTCCCCCCACCCTCTCCCTGTCCTTCAATCTCCACCCACCCATGCCTCTGATTGTGACTGAATCCAAACCTGACCCCATATTATCATTCTTGTACTCAGGCCCAAGACCTCGGTATGCACCGCTCCGCCGACCGGTGGCACCGCCCCGGCGCCGAGCTCTTCTCCGAGATGGAGCTCCAAATCCGCAAGCGTATATGGTTCGCGTGTGTGATTATGGATAAGTATGTGAGCACGTATATTGGTGGGTTTATTTTGAATTTTGAGTTTATTGCTTTCTCTTGGCTTGATTCCTGCCTGTATTAAAGAGTTCTTTTGGAAATGTTTCTTAACCTTTGATGACGAATATGCTGATTCGGTTCCGTACGTTCCAGGTCGTCCCCTGTCCATTTTCGAGCGTGATTTTGATACACCGTATCCAACTGAAGACCCTGTGAGCTTTGTTTGTGTCCGAACATACGAACCAGCGCTTACAAATACCTTTGCTGTTACTCTTTCACCACCCCTATACATCGCTACTCAACTGGCACTCACCACTCCCTCCCATTTCACCTCCTCACTTCCCTCTCTTCAGGATGAGGAAATGTTGCTTTGGGAACGCCACAACTCGCCCTGCCCCGGAGAGACTATCCCCGAAGTCGAAAGGCACACTGCGTACGTCCCCGTGCCCACGAGGTTGATATCGTGTTTTAATGCGTCTTCGAGGTTGTGTACGTCTTTGCTACTCCTCTTTCCTTTCCTTCTTTAATTTTCTTACTATATTCCAATTTCCAACCTAGCCGAAATCCTTTCCAACATCGTCGAAACAATTTACGCCATCCACCCCCCTCCCCTCCCCACCTCCGCAGAACCTGCACTAGCTCAAACCGGACAAGGACACATTCAGGCACATACGCACACGCACGCGCACTCTCGCTACGCTGCATCTGCCCTCCTCGAATCGCGCCTCGATAAGTGGTTTGTGGAACTGCCGGAGCATTTGCAGCTGGGCAGCGAGTTCAGTGCCTGTGCTGGTAGTCCGGGTAGTGTGGCGCCTCCGCCGCCTCATGTGCTCACTCTGCATATGCAATATTGGTGTTCGGTGTTGCTTCTGCATAGGCCCTTGTAAGTGCTTGTGCTTGTTGTTTAGTTGATTTGTTATTGATCGATCGACTGCTTCAATCATTTGTTTTTGGATTGAATGTTGAATGCACTCTATGAATGCACCCTATCTTATGCAGCATTCGCCGGAGAACGCAGTGAGATTTTTTTTCACTTCCCCTCTGCTATCACGTGACACGTCGCTCACCATCTGACTCCGATTTTTGTCCACACAGGCAAGGACTAGGCTCACCCTCATTCCCGGAGAACGACGCGGAGGCAAACGCGTCGTGCCGAAGGGCATTTGATTTGTGCGCTATAGCTGCGACGAGGATCAGCAATGTTGGTGCGTGGATGCATATTGTATTCTGAGGCGTAGTCTTTGGAGCTGATATTGACTTGATGTCTTATTTTTGGCCGTGTTCCCGTGCAGTTATGAAATACAAACAAAACTTTTGTTTAAGACGGAGTCCTGCGTTTTTGACTTATTACGTATTCAGTGCAGGGTGCGTGCGTACATAAATGCACCTAGACGTGCACGCTTAATCATCGTTGTTTGCCTATAGGATCATGCATATGACGACCCGTACGTCACGCCTTGTTTTCGCATCCTGATATGTAGCTTTTATTTATCTTATGTAGTGTCCGTGCGCCCAATGGATGTGCAAGCGCATCTTGGATTGCAACGATGCATGGATGCGTTGCAGTCGATGAACGTTAGTAAAGTTCTTTCTCTGCCTTTTGACATTCCACCGTTTTTCTACCTTCTGTTTTCTCTGGCACCCCACACGTTTAAATTTGAAATTTATCCTTTGTGAGCACTGAAAACTGACTACGTATGCCTTACACACTGCAGACAACTTGGCCCAGCGCAGGCCGCGCTTGGGAGCTCCTCCACGGGGCAAAGATCGACATGCGCGACTTCGAGCTTTCACGACAGGCACGGCGGCTGGACAAGCGCAAGCGTGTGCCAGAGAAAAGCAGCGCCGACGTAAATGTCGATGACCAAGGTACTACCAACGATGGCGGTGGTGTCACTGCCAACCATAGTCGTGTCACTACTAATATGCTAGAGCCGCGCGAGGTTGTGGTGAGTGCGCGGCCTGACGGTGCACATCCGCGCCCTTGTCGTGAAGCGTCGAATGTGCGTCCTGGCGGTAGCGTTCAACCGGTACCTGCCCTGCCCTCCGTCGAGTTTGCGGGTAGGGATGTGGGGATGGGGATGCCGCTGCCTGCAGCAATGTCGATGAGAGATCCGCAACATCCGCAACATCAACAGCGACCGCCGCCGCAGTCGCAATTTCCCCAACAGCCTCCACAGCACTACTCTCTCGGCCTGGACGTGTCCAACCCACCCACAAGCTCTTTCTCAGACTTTGAGCGTTGGACCGCACAAGAAGGATTCAGTTACCCCTCCGGCCTCTCAGGCGCCGACTTGGGGATGGCGACGCAGTTCAGCGTTGGCCATCCAGGTGGGGGTGGGAACTCGGACTCGCCGAAAGACCTGTGGAAAGACTTTTCGGAGCAGTTCGCGGATCCGTCGTTAATCACTTCCTCTCTGTATGGGTTGCCCGTGATTTCGGGACCATTGCAAGGTCAAGCACAGCCTTTTATGGGTGAATTTTCCACCATGTACAGCAGTGAGTTGGATTCCTTGCCCGAGGCGTCGCATAGTTGTATTCTAAATGCATTCCCGGCATAGATATTCAAATGGCACCGGGGTCTAATTCTTAATTTTTAATAAACCACGCCATGATGTGAGCTCCGATTTTTTTTTATGTTGTATTCTTTTAGTCCTGTTCTGCTATCGTGTCATGCTACTCGCTGTTATGCCTTTATACTCCCCTTGTATTTCTTGATTGCCAAAGATAATAATATAAAATGTTAAATATTCTTGCTTTTCATTCCTCGTTGCGCACAGTTACTGAGGATATGGGTGGGAAACCGAGGGTAGGTCCCTTTTGGACGACGAGGCAAGAGCGGGAATGGAGCAGGTAGCCTTGAATGTAGCCCTGAAAAGACGTTAAAAGTAGCAAGAACGCAAAGACTGGCAAAGGTTACCTGATCGACAAGGCTAGCGCATAAGGCCTCCATGTCGACTTCATCCCACGTGGAAAGATCCATATCCCCGATCGCGGAATATCGGTACGAAAGACGAACTGCTGCAAGCAAGTGTCCGAACTGGATTGTGGGCGGTTGGCCATTGGATTCAGGAGGCCATAATTTTCGCGAAAGGAGTATCCTGTGACATTTCATCACTCCCAGTTTGAAACGTCAAGACAGGAAAGGAGACATACGCTCGTCGAAACAAACTACGTAATACCAATACCTCACCTTTGGCGCGCAATATGATGTAAATATACCGGTCTTGATACCACTCCATGTTAGTGTCGAGATGGTGCCGGAAAGCAGAGCGGTCGCCCAGTTTGATTGCTTGTATCAGAGGCAAGAATTGTTCGGAGAGACCGAACATGGCGAGTAAGTGCGGGTGCGGAAATATGCCTAATAAAATTGAGACAGTGACGAGATTTATGAAGATTAGTCTGTTACACGGGATGAGTTATGACTACAACGCAATATTATATTTCGCTCACCGTTTATTTGAGAAGCTACGGTTTGTACATAGGTCGAAGGCAAGCTGCAGGTGGTCACGAGCCTAATGAATAATTAATGGCTGCGTTGTGGATGTCAAGGGAGAATACGTACTCACAGGTCGCAATTCCTCTTTCACAAGGAAAACCGAGCCCGCGTAGTAATGAAACGTGACTTGTTCTGCTTTTGTGAAAAGGTGCAAGTTGTCCATTTGTGGAGTCAAGAACCCGAGAATGGGTTCTGCAGAGGCCAAAGTATCTCGTAACTACGATCGCGAGACACACATTACAGAAGGGCTCAGTCGAAGCACGTACGGTTCGTACCTCGAAAGAATTCTGAAGGAGGAGATTGGTGAGCCAAAAAGCGATGTCCC
>QLPG01016674.1:0-15080 GCA_003314385.1 Gomphus sp. MG54 | reverse complement strand
TATGATTCGTTACTGATTGTATTTGCATTTTGGGTTCCTTTTCTTCGTGTTCCTCGGCCACTTCATCCGTCCGTTCCTGCTGTCGGCCTCTCTCCATCCCGTTCTACCGCTATCCCCCTCTCCCCTTTCCCGCTCCTTCTGCCCCTCGTTCCAACAGAACGGAAGTGATGGTTTGTTGAGATGAGGAATTACAAGCATGTTTGACTAGTATGACACGGCAAACAATAACAATAATGTGCGAGTGCCGGTCGACACGCGATGGACTGTATGAGGTGAAAATACCTTCAGAGTCAACTATTCCGTATATGAGGTTAATGGCAATCGCTGTACCGTTACCGATGATGAACTCTTCTGCGAAATCCAACAACGTAATTGCTCATCACAATTCACCATTCAAGGAAGACAAGTGTCTGAAAGCAGGGATCCGGGTAGCGCGTTGCAAAATAATAAAAATCAGCGAGTTTGTGATGGGTCGAGGAGTAATCGGACCCTGAGTCATTCCTACTAGACTCCCGCACGGCCTCCAGAAAGAGGTTCATGTCAATGAAAAATATCATTGCAGAAGCCATTGCGGCAGGAACGTGTGGAAGGAAGCTTGAGGTACGATATGGTACGAAGAGGAGAATGGTCATAAGTACCAGCTCAGAGGGACCACTGTCGGCCCGCGTAACGAACAATCAATAAGGATATTCCTGTGATGAAAATATAAGGATTAGAACAATACAATGGAGACTGACTGGGACGGTCCCCGCAATTCCTACGAGGATATTTGTTATGACTTAGGTAATTGTTATGAATTAGCCAAGAAATTCATCATTCATGTCATATGAAATGTCAAGAGTAGATGCCAGGGCAGGCACGAGATGGGTAGATTTAGCACGCCAATAACCAGCGATACAACGTTAGTGATTGCATACCGTAATCTGCACCATTCAAACTTGTGAAAGTCACACTCCCGCCAGTAGGTGAGATATCCAGCCTGACAAGCCAATCGCGTGCGATGAGTGTCTGTTTAGTGACATTAGTAGACCCAAAAATAGTTCAGAATATCACCGGAACGGAACAAAGGCGTCCTGGTGCGAAATACAAGTTATGTGTCACACCATGTGAGGTATGAAGCCGGGAGCACCAGACCGAGCTCGAATAAAGAGGAGCCGATGGCGCCAATAGCACCCGTAAGGACAGTATGGTGAAATATGTTATCTGTAAATTGATAATGAGTGAAAGGGAGTAGAAATGTATGAGTGAGACATATTAAGTTTCCAAGATTGAATAATCTTACGAAAAAGAACAAAACCCTGTAAGTAGACTGGTGAGAGTATAGACTGCCAAAATTATGGGCACTGCAGATTATGTAGATGATATGAGCACCATCTGGAGGCGGTCGTCAGTCAGGCTGTAATTAATCTTGATATGTGGCGTGACACACCACAATGAAAATCCTTCCCATCTCTGTTGCGGTTGGTTCCAACCCGTGTCAGCATGTGAACTCTCATAGAAAGTATTATGGGGCATAGCCCCACCGCCAGTCTGTCTATGGTGTGCTGAGGTTATGTCATAAGACAGACTTGGGGGATTTGTCCTGACGTAACCATAATCTCCGGGTAGATTCGTAACTAGCCTGTCTATGATGTGCTAAGGCTGGGGGAATTCGTCTGAAGGTAAAGGACGTGGCCCTGTCCGTCGGGATGGGCGATAGCTTCCCCCCTTTACGACACTTATTGTGATAAAAACATGAAATCCTGAACAAAGTCTTTTGAAACATCTTTGCGGGGTGATGTTCTGAAGTATCCATACACACACTAGGTGTCATCAGCCTGAAATCTTGTGGCTTCGTACTCGGTGCCTCTTAGCATGCTTGATAATCTGGCCGCTGTCTGTCGCCAACGACAATAGGTCTCGACTAGTAATGACACCTAGCATCATAAGTCTATCCTGCTCCTACAAAACACCTTGGCCCTAATCGGCTCCATTCTAAGGCGCAACTCCACGCTTTGTGGCGAAGGAGTATATAATTTGTAATGTCGCGACAGGAGGCGGACGTTTCCATGTCGTATGCAACAATAAAAATAATGGGCACCTTGGCTTTGATGATGAGGCGAGTTTCAATCCGATATTGTTCGCAACGCTCTTGAGAGTGGAGGCAAACTGCTGAGAGCTGCTCATGGAGTCCAAGACTCGGGTTTGGGGCTTGACCATCCGTAGGTGTATAACAATGGGGAGCATCTAAAGACGATCATCTGTGAGGGTGTCAACGGCCTTGATGTGTTCTGAGACGCGCCTCCCGCGATAGAGGACCTTCCTTCTTGTTACTAAGTATATACGGGCCATGCGACTCTTCGGTCTTCGGTCTAAGAGTACCTCATGCGTCGTGCCCTAGGGGCCCACAGCCCACGGCCCCAGGCTATGCTTTCGCTCCTCCTTTGCAGGTTTGGTGATGAGGGTGTTCACTTCCAAGGAGCTGTCGTCAACCTGCGTTTTTCTGTTGTCGTGACCCCTTTCTCGTTGTCATAGCCTATGATACCCTTGTCGATTGATGTTATCTGCCTGGCCAAGGGATTTATTTTTCTTTGCCATTCATCGTCACTGAGAGCATGTCGCCTCCACAACTGCAATGAACGACTAAGGTCTATCTGTATTTGGATCTTGGCTTTGGGGATCAGTGTCAAAATAAAAATAACCGTGTAACTGACAAGTTAACAAATGTCAGGGAAATTTGCAAACCATTCCAAAATGGTTATTCATTTAACACCACATTGGCAAAAGTCTGAATCATTCGAATATTTGCTGAATCCAATGGGATTGACATCAGGGAAGGGACCAGGAAAGGCAAAAATGTGCGCCAGAAAACAACCAGACAAAACGGAAAAAATGTATATCTGAATTCAGGACCTAGAGCGCCAATGAAGCATCCGGGCGGTCAGAATTGAACGTAAGATCGTTGGACACATGCAGAACTGGAGCGTCCATCATTATCTCGGTCCGATAATATATGCACATTGTGGTGTACAGTACGGGACAGCCAAAGTCAACCAATTTTTGACTTTGGCGTGATCGCGAATTTTTGGTGAAAAACTGATGTCATATTTGAATTCAGAAGGTCAAATACATTTTAAAAAAATGTTTCAAAGTTCTTCCCAAGGGTTTTTATGGGTGACCAAATTTTTGGACCTTTTCAGCACAACTTTTCACCCAAATTTCAATGTTATGAGGTATTTTAGTTAAGTATAGCTTCAATTGACATCATGGCTTGTTCAGTAACTATGTGATGCTTGGCTTTCTTTTGCACAGCCCAAGCAGCTGCATTCCCCCCAAAAAAAGTAAGTACCTTGCAATATGTAGCCATTAATTGCCAAGAATGATTTATAAACTGCTATATCACATCAGCTGGGCATGCATCAAGGTAATGTATTCTTTTGCTGCTGTCTTTGCATCCTCAAATGTCTTCTTTGGAATTTCTTGATAATGTAATTTTGCCCATCCCCAGTATTATTGTTATGTTTGTCAGATGATGATGATAAAGCTGCATAATGGGTGCAGCACTTTTGGATGGTTATGGACATAGCCATATTCCTAAGCAACATGATATGTCAGAATGTTGTTTCTAATACATGTAGAACTGGTAATTCATTTTTCCTTAGTGTAGTATAAAAAGATAAATACCTTGGATGGTTTAGTAAGTCTGGAGGCAAGGAACATCAACTTCACTGCCTTTACTATTGCTTTCTCTATCAGGGCATGACCTATTCCACATGCCAAACTGAATCCAAATGGATTAGTCCAGGTGTCCATTAAATAGACTAAGGGCTTGAACTAAAACTTTGGAACCTTTGGCACCCTTGAGACCCCAAGGTGGAAGAGGAATTTTCCTTGGAAGGATGGAGCAAAGAGTGGAATGAGGGGACAAGGTACCAAAGACTGAAGGGGCAGATGAGCCAAGGCAAGGGAAGACTTGAGGTGTGTGTTCTCAAACCTGAGCAGACTATCAGCCACTCCATCAGGCAAGATATATTAAGGAAGCAAAGTGTGGACAGAGGGTATATAGAGTACAGGGCTCACTAGCAAGGGACCCAGGATTTTCTTTTAGGATATTCTCCTTGCTAGGTGAGAACCCTTTCCATTATATACATAATACAGTAACTAATACTTAGGATCTTCCTCCTTGCTAACACTCTGTGATGGCCTATAAGTGTTACAGGGGTTTCCCTTACATTCTCCTCCTGGATATTCCACCTCAGTTTTTCATCCAGGAATATTCCTAGGAACTTGTGCTCTGTAGAGGGTGGTATGGCCACATCCTTATATATAAAGTCCACCTTGGTTTATACTTGGTTTTGCCTGGCTAAGCAGGGTCCAGGACTCTGTAGTATAAGAAGTGTAAACTTTGACTTTTCAAACTAGGACTGGTGAATCTGGGTCCATTCTCTTTCCCCTCCTTCTTTGAGTAGTATCTCCCTGATAATAAAAGTATAAGGGCAACCTACTTGGGCACTGATTCTAGTACCTGCTGAGAGACCAACAGTGAGACACCACCCAGCCCTGTGACCTACCTAGGGCCTAACCCAGGGACTTGAATCCTAAGTTTACCCACAGACACTATCAGAGACTGGTAGAGAGGTCCAGAAGTAAATATATAAGGGTAAATGTAGCTAGATACATATGAGCTGCTTACCTGGTAGAGAGGTCCAGAAGAGAAAGAACTGAGGACCCCCTTACCTAAGCAGCAACTGCATAGCTACTGTGACTGTGACATAACAAACCTGTCACAGCCAGCAAAGAAGAGAGAGAAGAGAAAGGAGAAAGGAGTACAGTAAGAATATAAAGAGAGAGAAGATAAAGAAATGATTAAAGAAGTAACATAAGTAAAAGGGATAAGGAAAACAAGGAAATAAGAGGGAGAAAAGGGAAACAAAAGGAAACAAAAGGGGATAAACCAGCAGTCCCCTGACAAAGAGAATTTTAGTAAAATGATTTTTCTTTGATTTTTTTTTTGAGTGATTAAAACTGGTCTGAACTCTTTGGTGGTAAATGATGAGTATAGGTGTTATGGCCCATGCTGCCAATAAACCCACATTAAACCCCACAACCACCTGTGCCATTTCTGGGACCTTTCCGATCACTCAAAGTCTGAATAACCAAATTTTAGATTTCCAATACATCATTCCGAGGTTCTGTGTTTCCGAACCTCCGAAGATTCTGAAGTCAAGGTTCCGCTCCTTTGATAGACAACGTGCAGGATCACCATGTACCTCACTCCTTTGTTCTTCGTTTTATATTACCCTTTGTACTCTCTTCCCCCCCTTGTCTTTACTCAGTAAAAGATAGTACAAGACTAGATACATGTATATAAGTCACCAGTTGACTGGACTATTTGCCAGTATGAATATTGACTTAATTCTGCGTCGTAGTTTCCGATTAAGTTCCGGTAAACTTTCCGACTCTCCGAAATTAGGGACAGATGATCGAGGAGGGCACAACATATAAGTTGAAGCCAAGTCCCTGCGACCTTGAACCACTCATACTACCCTATACCACAAACAGTCTTAAGACCCCCGGTGCTTCCCGACTCCCATCCCCATTCCAATTCTGATCCCGAGTCCGCGACCCTTAGTCTCTCCGTCCCCAGAGTACAAACCCCCCTTTGTAAACCATTTGGAATCCTCCAGAAACCCTTCCACAAGCCTCTAGCTAAGTGCTGACATGTGGATTTAACAGTATATTCATACTCACACTCCTGATCGTCATTAAGCATGAGACCTATCACACGTTCACAAGCCATGCAGACAATCACTCAGGCATCTGCCCACCGTGCATCCGTCTCCCGAGAACTGCCCATCCCCGGACCAAGTTTTCAGATGCCTCAGACCCTAGCTCATCCCCCGGAGCCTTCTTCTGACTCCAGATTCTCGAACACAGATCAACACCTGCATTTGAGTTTGACCAACCCGTTCCTCATGAACCACCCCCCGGTGACTCAACAATCATCACCATTGGATATGCAGTCCAGTTCAAAACCATCCACAGCAGTGCCGTCAGACTCATTAGCACCCCCCTATATACCACCACCCTTTGCACCTCTGCCTGCAGCACTACCGCCCATAGCACTACCACTCATTGCACCACCCGCCGTACCCCCATTTGCTGCATCACCCCCTGTCGCCCAACCCCATGTCGCACCACCTGCCACAGCACCACCACCTCCTGCACACCCAGGAGGGGCCCCTACCTTAGGACCCAATGTTGTGCCCGATCTCACTCAGGCCCTCATTGTACTGGCAAGTAACTTAGCCAGCCCCAGAAGATCAGCCCCCCATGCTACCAAGGTTTGGGACCCGGATACCTTTGATGGATCCGATTCAAGGAAACTACAAGCCTTTCTAGTGCAATATAGACTGAACTTCTATGACCACACTGACGCCTTCGACACTGAGAGCACCAAGGTAATCTATGTACTGTCATACCTGACCGGTACCACCCTGGACTGGTTCAAACCAGCCCTCTCCATCCCCGATGAGCCAGACTGGCTCCATGACTATGAGGAGTTCATAAATGAACTCAAAACCAACTTCGGCCCCCATGACCTAGAAGGAGAGGCCGAAGCAGACCTTGAGACCCTCTGCATGTGCAATAATCAGCACATCATGAGATATGTAGTCGAATTCAATCGACTAGCCACCCACGTCCACTGGGGCAATGCTGCACTTCATCGCCAGTTCTACGACGGACTCCTTGGCAGAATCAAGGATGAGATCTCTAGAGTAGGAAAACCCCATTCCCTGCTCTAACTCCATCTCCTGTCCCAATCCATCAACACCTGCTACTGAGAGCGACGATTGGAAATCGCCAGAAAGCCCCCCTCCACCCAGAACTTCGACCGCCCCTACGACAGAAGGAGGACCCCCGTGACCATGTATTCGGCCCCTAACATGGGGAACAAGATGGCCAATATAGGCCAACCCGTGACCCCGTCTAGTGGCAGCAGGACTACCACAGATCTTTCATCCAAAATCGGAAAAGACTGAAAACTTACACTGCAAGAACGGCAACACCACTTTGAACAAAACCTCTGCCTCTTCTGTGGCAGATCGGGCCACTCAGCCAAGGAATGCCCGAGATCCACCACCACAGTCACCAAAAGGCATGCAGCCTCCATGATGGAAGAGGTTAAAGAAGAGTCTGAGACATCGGATGCTTCAGAAACTGAGGAATAAGAAGTTAGGCCCCTGACTCCGGCACTAGTTGTTTACATTGAACACCAACTATGCCTAAGGATGTAAAACAAAACAACGTATCCAACCTTTTCAGGAATATGACTTCCTGTGACCAATCATCAAAAGATTTTGACCCCTCTGCGGAAACACTCTAACTCCAACCCTCTGAAATCTGACCCTCCAAATCCAACCCTCTGAACTCTGACCCTCTGAATCCAACCCTCCAAACCCCATCAGAATTTCAGTTGCAAGGACCACACGCTCACCCACTACAATCCGTTGATCGACAGGGCATTGAGTACTACCCGTTTAGATTATCCTAACTGATTCTTGGCAATATGGAGCCAGCAGTCTTCACTCAGCACTCAAATCTGACCCTCCAAAAACTCCACTCAGGAAGAATCCTGATTACCGCAGAATCCCATACCGTCCTTTAGACTAATGGTACCATGTAGATTCTCTTAGCACTAGACCTTTTCTTGTTAGAATATTAATACGAGCTAAACTAATCAACAATTTCAACTGAGGCTCGAGTTGCAGGATATTCCCCGAATCCCAACAACACTACCTCCGTCCAAAGTGACAATCCGGTAGAATGAACACTACGATCTCCATGACCCTACGACCACTACAGCCCCGACCATAGAAATTAGGTGACCATGGGACATCTGCTCAAAAAAAAATAAAAAAAATAAGGGGAAACATCTGGAAATCAACAACAATTGTTTAGGAATCCTTACGTCACCCAGACCCAAACACCACTAAAACCGTAAAATTCATGATACCAATCATACAAACAACTAATCAACACCCTCATTTTGACCATTCGAACCCTTCACAGCCCACGATGAACCCAGACACCCATCGGAACCACCTGACCTGCGACCCAAGCAGACAAGCAACCGATCTATGTCATCCAGAAAGGAGGCATCAAGCCCCCGATCCACCATCAGGAAGGATGTTAACGTATCAGTAAGGCTCCCCCACAACCTCACTTCCTCTATGCCAACCCCGGTAGTTGTCAAGCTAGACATACGACAATGATACCACCCAAAAAAGTCCAAGAGTTGGCGCAGGTCCTCCCGGTACTTGTCCAGACAAAACAGATACACAGAAATACATCCAAGTACCTCCAGGCCATTTGCTCCCACCCCCAACTCACCAGAAGTCTTGTCCTGCTCCGGATCCTAACAAGAAACAGCCCCAGTGTTATAGACCATGCAGCCAAACAAACCCACAGTAACCCCCACAACCACCCGCACCTTCCGGGACCTTTCCGATCGACCAAAGCCCAAACAACCGATTCCCGAATGTCCGAAATACATTCCGAGGCCCCGCGATTCCGACCCTCCGTAGCCCAAATCCGACCCTCCGAAGACTCCGAAAATCAAGGTTCCATCACGATTGATAACCGACGCGCATGACTATCGTGTACCTCACTCCCTTGTTCTCCCTTTTTATTGACCCCCTTGTACTTCCTTTTCCCTTGTTTTATGACCGGTAAAAGATAGTACAAAGAGCGTTACATGTATATAGTCTCACAGTCGACTAGACTGTTCGCTAGTACGAATATCGAATTAGTCCCCCCCAGTTTCCGATTCATTTCCGGTAAACTCCACCTCCTTTCCGAAATTAGGGACAGACGATCAAGGAGGGTGCAACACATAAGTTGAAGCCAAGTCCCTTCGACCTCGAACACCTCAGTGACCGGATTGAACCATTCCGCGACCTACCCTAAGCTCCCGGCACCTCCGTCCCCCGCCCGTAGTCCGTCCGACTTCCGTCTCAGTCTTCGGCCCCATCACGGACCTTCACGCTGACCCGGACAACCCCTTCGGAAGTGCTAGCTAAGCGCCTGACATGTGGACTTAACAGTATATTTGTACTCACACTCCTGATCGTCATTAAGCATGAGACCCTCCACATGCGCAATAATCAGTGCATCATGAAAAATGTAACAGACACCAATCGGCTAACCCCCCACCCGGAACTTCGACTACCCCTACAACAGAGGAAGTACCCCCATGACCACGCATTCGGCCCCTAAAACGGGCAATGAGACGGCCAATGAAGGCCAACCCGCGACCCCGCTCAGTAGCAGGACTACCACGGATTTTCGTCCAGACTAGGGAAAGACGGAAAACTTACACCACAAGAACAACAACACCCCTTCGAATAAGAAACAAAACAAAACAACGCATCCAACCTTTCAGGATTATGACCCCCCGTGACCATCGTTGAAAAAGACTTCGACCCCTAGGCGGAAACACTCCGACCATCCGACCCTCCTGAACACCCGTGACCATCTGTCGATAAGTTTCGACCATGACCCCCTGAATATTCGTCAGATTTTAGCTACCGGACACCACACGCTCACCCACCACGATCCAATGATCGATAGGGTATTGAGTACTACTTGTTTAGCCCACGTCCGAACTGATTCTTGGCAATATGGAGCCAGCAGTCTTCACTCAGCGCTCAATACGACCCTCCGAAAGCTCCGCTTAGGAAGAACCCCGACCCTCGCAAAACCCCGCACCGTCCTGAGACCGACGGTACCGACTTTCCTACCCGAGACTCCCTTATTATTAGAACCTATACGAACAACTATTCAACAATTTCAACCGAGACTCGAGCCTTGCAGGACATTCCCCGAATCCCGACGACACTATCTCCATCCAGGCGATGTCCAAAGGAATGAACAAGACCCCCACAACACCACCACGATGACACCAACCACGAAAATCTGACGACCATAGGACACCCACTCAAAAAGGAGAAAAGAAGGGGGAGAGAGAGAAAAAAAAACAGGGAGAAACGTCCGAAAGCAGCGATCATTCAAGGACCCTTATATCGCACAGAAGACACCACCGAACCATAAAAATCATGACATCAACCATACAAACGACTAATCAACATTCGTTTGAGTCACGCGAACCCTCCACGGCCTGCACCGAACCCAAATGCCCGTTGGAACCATCCGACCCACAACCTGAACGGACAAGCGACCGTTCCACGTCCTCCAGAAAAGAAGAATCAAGCCCATGATCCACCTGCAAGAAGGACGACAACACGTCAGAAAAACCCCCCCACAACCTCTCCCCCTCTACACCAGACACGGCAGCAGTCAGGTTGGACATACAACATTGGTAGTGCTCATAATAGTCCAAGAGTTGGCACAGGTCCCCCCGGTACTTGTCCAAATGGAATAGATACACGACAATACGTCCAAGTACCTCCGGACCACCATTCTCCACCCCAGAATCCCGATAAAGAACAACCCCGGACGACGATGACCTCTTATAATGACTTGCTACGGAAATCAGGAAAGGAGAGAAATTCCAACAAACACCACTCACCGTAAAGATCACGGACCCTGATGGTACGGTCACGAAGAAGGGCCAAATCCTTCTCGAGAGTGTATAACAGACACTCCCCACTCGCCTCCGAACCAGGAAAAAGGACGCGAAGAAGGCCCCCGAGGTTTTCCGAAGATTGCGGATCCGTGTTCTCCATCGAGGATAAACCCCCCAATTCCGCAACCCCCCTTATATAGGCAGACGAACAACCAGCGCTTATCGATCAGAAAAATCTCAGGAAACCGTTAGGAAACCCCTGCAGCAATGACCATCTAATTGCCGCCCAAATTAAAAGCTTAGGACCTCAAGGGCTCAGTCCTAGTGGAGTAATACTGTTATAGACCATGCAGCCAAACAAACCCACAGTAACCCCCACAACCACCCGCACCTTCCGGGACCTTTCCGATTGACCAAAGCCTGAACAACTGATTTCCGAATGTCTGAAATACATTCCGAGGCCCTGCGATTCCGACCCTCCGTAGCCCGAATCCGACCCTCCGAAGACTCCAAAAATCAAGGTTCTATCACGATTGATAACCAACACGCAGGACTATCGCATACCTCACTCTCTTGTTCTCCCTTTTTATTGACCCCCTTGTACTTCCTTTTCCCTTGTTTTATGACCGGTAAAAGATAGTACAAAGAGCATTACATGTATATAGTCTCACAGTCGACTAGACTGTTCGCTAGAACGAATATCGAATTAGTCTCCCCCAGTTTCCGATTCATTTCCGGTAAACTCCGCCTCCTTTCCGAAATTAGGGACAGACGATCAAGGAGGGCGCAACACATAAGTTGAAGCCAAGTCCCTTCGACCTCGAACACCTCAGTGACCGGATTGAACCATTCCGCGACCTACCCTAAGCTCCCGGCGCCTCCGTCCCCCGCCCGTAGTCTGTCCAACTTCCATCTCGGTCTTCGGCCCCATCACGGACCTTCATGCTGACCCAGACAACCCCTTCGGAAGTGCTAGCTAAGCGCCTGACACGCGGACTTAACACCCAGATGGTGATGGCCTCATGTAATGGCTCGCTACGGGAATCAGAAAGAGAGAGGCTCCGACAAAGGCACCACTCACCATAATAATCATGGGCCCTAATGGTACGAGCACAAAGAAGGATCAACTCCTCCTCAAGGATGTGTAAATAATACACCTCACTTGTCCCCAAACCATAGAGGAGGATATGGGAAAAATCCCCGAGGTGTTCCGAAGGTTGCGGATCCGTGTTCTCCATTGAGAAAAGGCTCCTCCCAGTTCTGCGAACATCCTCCTTTTATAGGCAAATGAACCATCAGTGCTTATCGATCAAAATATCCCAGGGAACCATCAAAAGGATTCCCACAGTAATGTCCATCTTAATTACCACTCCAATTAAGCTTAGGACCTCGAGGGCTCGGTCCTAGTGGAGGGATATAGTTATGGCCCATGCCACCAATAAACCCACATTAAACCCCACAACCACCTGTGCCGTTTCCAGGACCTTTCCGATCGCTCAAAGTCTGAATAACCAAATTCCGGATTTCTGATACATCATTCTGAGGTTCCGTGTTTCTGAACCTCTGAAGATTCCGAAGTCAAGGTTCCACTCCTTTGATAGATGACGCGCAGGATCACCGCATACCTCACTCCTTTGTTCTTTGTTTTATATTGCCCCTTGTACTCTCTTCCCTCCCTTGTCTTTACTCGGTAAAAGATAGTACAAGACTAGATACATGTATATAAGTCACCAGTCAACTGGACTATTTGCCAGTACGAATATCGACTTAATTCTGCATCATAGTTTCCGATTAAGTTCCAGTAAACTTTCCGACTCTCCAAAATTAGGGACAGATGATCGAGGAGGGCGCAACACATAAGTTGAAGCCAAGTCCCTGCGACCTTGAACCACTCGAACCACCCTATACCGCGAACAGTCTTAAGACCCCCGGCACTTCCTGACTCCCATCCCCATTCCAATTCTGATCTCGAGTCCGTGACCCTTAGTCTCTCCATCCCTGGAGTACAAACCCCCCCTTCAGAAACCATTCGGAATCCTCCAGAAACCCTTCCAGAAGCCTCTAGCTAAGTGCCAACATATGGATTTAACAATAGGTGACTGTTAAATGAGGTCAATACTGGTAGCTTTAGTTGAGGTAGTAGATTGTTTTTTTTTTAACAGTACAATATATCTTTGGAGAGATATATATTTTATCACTAGCTGTCATAATTTCTCTACTTCTCTCTCTATTACTTGTTATTGGACTACCATACCATATGTACAGTTCTTAGGTAATTAGTTAAGTCTTGAGCTGGCCAATATACTGACAAGTATCATTGCTTATTTGCCTCTTCTGCTCCTAAGTATTAAAGCTCTTGTTATTGCTGACACTAGCTAATCATGCTGTAATGTTATAGGATTACAGCTATTTGTACAGTAACTCACAAAACTGAGTCAATGTTTGGTGCTTTTGGACTATTCATTGAATAGCTTTGAATGTAAAACATATATGAAAAAGGTGTTGGTGCATTAAAGAAAGAATCTGATCAGGGCTATGCAACCATTAAAAATTATGTAATTCTGATAAGGGGTGATGAAGATATGGGCAATTCAAATCAAGGGCCCATTGACTCAGTTTTGTGAGAGGGTGTCAGAGCAATCAGAATTTGATGCTCCATCTATTATATAACATGCAACCCTTGATAGATGGTTACTATGGTAACCTTATCTTTCATGAGAACTCAAATTAATGTTTTTAATCCCCTCCAACATGTCCAGAACTTCACTACACTCCAATGCACTGTCAAGCTTCGGGTACTAATGGACTTCGGTACTGCCAAAGGGTGTCGGGCGGACAATAGCCAAGTCCTGCAGGCTAAGAGTAGTGGTGTTGGCTTCAACGTACTCGTGCATTGCGCCCTACTTGCCATGTGTGCCACTGATTTGCAACAGACAGATACTCAGGAAGATGCTGGTGATGCCGGCCCAAGTCAAGGACTTTAACAGAGGGGAAGAAGGTAGAAGGGCCTAAGCCTAGTCAATACCCAGAATGAGGAAATATGTACATGCATGTCCTACTTATATAGGTTAAGAAGGGACATGTGGAATAAGGAATGTGAGACAACAAGGTATGCAGAGCATGTGGTTATTGTCCACAACGAGTAAAATTAGAATAAAGTAATGCAAAACGGGGATAAGACAATAAAGGATAGGATAATAGAAATGTGGCCAAGGATAGGACAATAGGGAGTGGCCGACTATAAAACAATGGAGTCATGGCTGAGGATAATAGAATGACAGGAAGTCCCGAGGTGAGACAGACCAAAGGGTGAGGACAAGGAGTGTGGATGGTGGATGTACTGAGCCAAGACCAGTGTACCAAGTGTTATGCATGTGGCGTGGACACTTGGTCATGGATATAGGATGGTTGCTCGGTCAGCATTGCCGAGTGGACGGGTCTCGGTATGTGTACTTGACATACACCTCACTTCCTCTGTGTCAAGCCCGCAACACCGAGTACTGACTTATTCGGGAATACCGACCAACCAGCCCTCACCCGCATTATCTCGCACCACCGCGCGACCTCGACTCGGTACATCCGGTACATCGTATGGACCATTCCCCTCGTACACCCCCTTCCATTATTCCTCCAACCCCCTATCCACTCCTTTACCCGTTTCCTCCAAACAACATGACGGCCACTCATTGTCTTGGCTTTTGCCATTGTTTTATCTTAGGCCGCCCTCTATTGTTCTATTCCCGCCCACCATTTCATTATCTTATTCTCAGCCATACTCTATTATTCTAATACCGCCTACATTCCTTATTCTATTTCTGACCACTGTGGACAATGCCTCCATGTGGTTGCCTCATACCTTATTGTTTCCATTCCTTACGCCACCCTGTTCCACATCTTGCTTCTTAACTATAAAAGTAGCGGGATGTATGTAGATAGTTCTTCACTCAGAATATCGATTGATTTGCACCCCTTTGTCCGCTCTCTATTTCTAAAGTCCTTCGCTCGAGCCGACGCCCTCGGCATCCTCCCAAGGTTCCTCTCGCTTTCCAAATTAGTGGCACACACGGAAGAGCGGGGCGCAACGCAAGAGCACGTTGAAGCCTAGCCACCCCGTAACGGTTTGCAGGACTTAACCAATATCTCGGCGTCACCGAATCTTGACACTCTGCTCAAAAAGAAAACATCCTCTCCTTGGCCTCTCATGGTCATTCCACTCATACTATTGCCTCAAGACTTGGCCTCAGCCAGTCTACAGTGTCCAGGACTCTCAGAACTCTCCATCCCAACCAGCCCTGCTCCTCTGGAGGTCATCCCCCTAAGCTTTTCTCTAGAGATCAACATTCTATTTTATCACAAATTGCTACTGGCAGAGCTGCCAATGCTACTCAGGTCACCAAATACATCAATACAATTATCCCCCACCCAGTCTCCTCAGAAACAGTCAGAAGACTCTCCAGGAAACATTCATTCAAGGCTGTGGTGAAGAAGAAAAAGCCCTTCCTCAGTGCAAGGC